>SJYO01040301.1:137238-300000 GCA_006410555.1 Capra ibex | reverse complement strand
TAAAGGAATAGGGTCAAAAGTAGAGCAAAGAGACTAAGACGGTGGTGAAGTATAAGGACTTCAAGGACAACATCAAGAAAGAGGGTTAGATGTCTTAGGAGATTTTCTTTGTTTACTCTTTTTTTTTTCTAAGACTTAAGTAGTGCCACCAGACTTGTTACGTCAGGTGATATGAATGGACACAATTCAGGATTGGTGTCTTTATAAATGACAGAGTCCGAAACAAGTCGTGACACATACGATTCTTTGACTTGTCCAAAATCGACACTGACTTCTCTTTATACTATTCTTTCTATGTAAATAATTTACGTCTTCGTTTCCATAGTCTACAACAATCATTTAAAACGCACAATAAAAGGAAATGGATCCGGAGACTAAAAAAGATAAATTTATCTATTAACTATTAATTATAACCGTCGTTTTTGTCGATTACAAAGATCTCGTAAGTGAGTCGGTCCACTCCCGATTCACGAGAGACGTATAGTGAGAAATTGGAAGTCTTGTTAGGCACCTGATCTCTGTGTAAACTGTCTACCCCTTCACCTCCAAATCTCCAATTCACTGAACAGGTTCTAGTGTCTCGCACTGTCACTGTCTGTATGTCTACCTTGGACTCGATGTCCACCAAGTGGAGACCCTCCGGTCGAAATAGTTGTCACGAAAGACGTGTTACCACCCTTATCGATAGAAGGGGCTATCATTCAGAGACTTTCGAAGTACTTACTACTTCGGAAACAAACAGTAGGTTGTTTTTCGGTCGTTAGACAGGACTACACGGTTTCTTTCGTCGGGGTAGTAAACGTGAAAAAAGGATGTAGTGGAATTTAATTAAACCAAAAATTTTTCGTCGGACGAAGAAGGGTCTTCACTACACGAGTACCGTGTGTCGTCGACCTTTTTCAGAATTTGGATGTCATATTTGAGGTCGTCCTACGTCGAAACTTTCGTCTTCCGACCTCCCGTCGTAGAGGTGTCCTTCCCGACCGAAACCACGGGTGAGGACCGGTATATAGGAGTCCCGATTCTACGGAGTCTTCTCAGTGAATTGGAGACACCAGACAAAGAGGAAAAATGTGAAGACGCGAATCCCGTCTCCTTGCCCTTCAGACCAGTACACATGGTCTTAGGTGGAAGATCACACCTTGTGTCCCGTCAAAACTACGTTTTCAATGTTGGATCAAAACATATAGACGAGGTTTTATTGTTATAAAAGATTCCAGTCGAAGCCGTGACCCCTACTCTTGTCACGACAGCAAGCGAAACATGGAAGGTCACGCTGACAGGGGAGAAGAAAAAACAGGTCGTGGTCAACGAGGTAAAGGAAGGAGTCTAGGAGGACTAGATTCAATGTCCTTAGCTTCCGTAGTGACTGTTTGAGTCTTTGTGTACCCGACCATCTTTAGAGGAGAAGCAGGACTTTCCGCTATGTACTCGGGACTTTTACCGAAAAGTTCACTGTATCTCTAATCTCGAGCTCAAATCAGTAGATGGTTGAATGACGTCGGAGTGAAGGTAAGGGGAGGAGATGGTCAACCTACCGGCGACACGAGGTCGAGGATTGGACGTGGGACCGAACGACTGGTGTCCTCACCGGTGGACTCAGAGAGGTGCGTGAGTGCCAAACCTAGTGAGGTCAGTAACAGATCAGGGTCTCCTAGCGGAGTCCAGAGTCGACATCCAGAAGATGGGAAGTATATGGCCTAGGGAGAAGAAGTCTTGTCTATTGTGGGCATACGTATTCGTCAAAACTTTACCATAGATTCGATCAACTGTCTCAATGAAGTAAAGGTCTGTAATTGATGATCCATTTTACATTCTGATAATGGAGAACTCAAAATTCGACTCTAAACTAATGCTGTCCACCACAAAACCCGGCATGACGGAGATTCTTCACTCTTCTTCTCTCAGTTCTTAACGAACTAAATTAAGACTTATGTATACTGCTATTGTTGATTTAATAAGTAGTCGTACTACTATGATTCATTAAAAGTCTTTACTCAAAAATTACAATACGAAAGACAAAAAGACATTAATAGTATCCTTGATGGGTCTACTTTATTAGAGTTGGAGAAAGAAAACCCCTATACAAATCATATATAGTAGTATAAGATTATGGGGAATACATTCCAAAGGTCGTCCATTGTTTAAAACTAATCGTTTTACGTAACTTCTTATTAAGACGAGAAAGTTTTATTACTCTTAATTCAAGAAGAAAACAGTGTTTACGATCTTTCGTGTTTCATAGTTATTTTACATTGTGAGTCAGTGTCGTCGAGAGGACAATACGGGTAAAACTATGTGTGTGTCAAAACCCATTTTACCGTAAAAGGTTATTTTAATTATTTCTTCTTTATGATTTCATACTCTCTGTTGACCCTAAGTATAATTGTAGATGTCCGTTTCGTGGTTTACAAGAACACTCTCGTTGAAGTAATACAAAGGACTGGGATTTACGTCAACAGTCCACGGAATCCTACGTGACAAAATGTATTAGTAAATTTTAAGGTACATACCTATTCAGAGGTCGATATTGTCCATGGATGTGTTTCGTCCACAAGTAATTTGTAATTTTTATACTGTATTCTATGTATAGAATAAAATTATTAATAATGTCCATAATTTAGTCGTCAGGGGTTGGAGACCGGGTACCTGACCGTGGAAGACAGTCTCGTCGTCGTCGTAGTCTAATTTTTATTTTCACGTGTTATTCACATTACACGAACTTTGTAGGACTTTGGTAGGGTGGGGGAGAGGCCAGGACCCCTTCTTAACAGAGGGTGCTTTTGCCAGGGACCACGGTTTTTCCAACCCCTGGTGAAAACTTTAGTAACGACTATAATATTTGGTGAAAGGGGTTGTTGGTCCCATTTTGACAGTGTTAATCCTTCTCAGTGTACACAGTGACTGACTCCAGACCAAGGTCAGACCGACCAACTCGAGTCGAGATGTCTGGTCTCTTCCCCTGTACTCGTCCGACTTACCTTCTGACTCTTGGTTTCCTTTCACCCCTTGACTCAGTCGCCTCTTGTCTTTCGTACGCTTCCCGTTCCTCTCTCTACCCTTCTACTGACCACTACCTCCCTCTTTATTTTTCCTTCTTTATTTTTTGGATTTCTTACTCTTTTTCGTTTCATTTGCTTTTGCCTGCCTTCTGTTCACCCGTCCCAGTCCCTCTCCCGTTGTTCTCTTCTTACTTATAGAAGAGACCTTCCTTTTCCTAAAAGGGATTCTATTACTACTGTAAAGACCGTACACGTGTTACGTCCTAGTACTCTTAGACTCATAAAAATTTCCTTACAAACACTGTAAACGGGACGTCTCGCTTCGGAAGAACTTATATGGACAGTCGCCGTTGAGAAAGACAGACGGCACCAAGAAGAGGAGGAAGAGTCGTCGGACGACGACCCGACGGTCCCGACACTCGACCCGGCTGACGAATTAATCTCTCTGTGCCATCTTCATCAAGGAGGTTTTGTGCAGAAGGAAGTGTGAAAGTTTCTGTTTGTTGTTGTGTGAACTCTTACGTGCGTTTGTACACACGTCCCGAATAGACAAGGTCACCTGTAACCTTATCCACCAAAAATGTCTGTCAAAGCTTAGCCTTACTCCGAGTTTCCTTTAAGAGTGAACGAAAGCTTAGCTTTCGACTCATTATCCTATTTTTCTTTTGATAGAAGAGGTGTCGTCGTTTCAAATATTACGTGGTTACTTAGGAGTCACAAAGAACCATAAAATTTCTATGACTGTGACGGGAGTCGTCTCCCCTCACCCCCTGACGACAGTTTCATGGTACTCGTCGGACCCTCTGACCTTCATGTCGTCCAGGGGTGGTTAATAGACGACAAATGGTTTCCTAATTTACGAAAGTTCGTCACTCTTATTTCCTAACACCCACCAAAAGGAATACTCTCCTGTACAAACCGTCGAACGTATATTGATCGTTAGTCGCTGTCATTACTTCGCCACTGCTGACTATTTTTCTGACTTCACGTCAAGTTGGACTCTTGAGAGTCACCCAGAGTTTGGACCGATATGTGAGCGGTGGACCCCACTCCACAGCCGTGGGTTCTTCCCGTTCCACTCATGGGTGCACCACCACCGGACCTTACCGCTCACTGTCGGACTCGTCCCTGTCCTCCCACAGATTCGACCCCTCCACCACCACTATTTCCTTCTAACCAGTGAGCGTTCTCCTAACTGACGAATTTATTTTAATGATTGTTATCACCTTTGACCCAAAGAGTGGTAGTCTTTTCCCTCAATGTCAGCACCTTTCCTTTTTAAGATCTTACTAGGAACGACACTTCATAGTGACACTGGTATACCAAAAATGAGTTATCTCTACGTTTGTTTACGTAGACACACATATACTCGTGTGATCGAGAAGGTGACTCACCCGGTTCCTCATCACTGTGGGGTTATTGTTTCTCGTACGGATTACGTGTGGTGAAAGGTGATTTTCCTTGGTCTTGGGGACCCTGTTTACCGGTTAAGGTCCCAATATCGTCCCCTTCATGTTCCACTCGGACCTCCTGATAGAGTATGATCTTTCCTTCCCGAGTTACTCACTTGTCCTGCTCAATTTTTCTGTATCTTCGGTCGAACTTACCCGAAGGGGACCGTTTATCTGCTACTAAACTCGTAGTTTTGTTTATTACTATTGTTACCTAATATTGGTAACGTATTTTGTCCTGGAACTCAGGTATGTCTATATGTATTTATATACTTATGTACCTTTTAAACTCCTCCTTACTGTATAAATGTCTCAAAGTTTCATGGAGGGGTCTTTTATCAATAATTAAAGTTTCTCCCTTCCTCACTGAAATATCAGTTCTTCCGACCGTCTGTGGTGGAAGTAGTTCACCGTCTCTGATTCTCAGCGTCAGGGACGTGAGTCCCTGTCGACCGCGCCGACTCTTGTCCCCGAGGACCGACATGACTTCGGTGCCCCGAGTCCGAACTGGGCGACAAGGCAGATGTCGGTCGGGTCCGACTCCTCAGACGAGTGCCGATGACTCGACGGGGCGGAGTCACCGGGTCCCTTCGTGTGTCGGGGTTTCTTACCCATTCTCTTCGGAGGTCGTACTTGGTGTCTTGGGTTTCAGTTCTGCGTCTCTTCCGTCTCACTCTTCCCATAGAATTCTTTCGGTCTGAAATACAAGAATCTCTTGTCCTTCTATTGGGGTAGTGTGTTCTTCTCTCTCCGTATTTTGTCCTTGTAAGTCGCTTGTGGTTTCTGGTGACAATTTTTACCCCGTCTAAGGTTTCTTCCATCTTTTCCACTCCTTCTTGAGTGCCACCGTCTCCTCTTCCCTCCCCCGGAGACAACTAGCGGTATGGTGTCTTCTGTGCTATGTGCACGACCTCGAATTCCCTGTTCGTCCCTAAACGCCTCCCTCTTCGGAACCTACCCTTCTCTTTCTCCGGTGACGGTGTCTCCTCGGACTCACCTCTTTTCCGTCGTGGTACGAGAGTACATGGAACCCCTAGAACCAGAATAAGTCCTCCCACGTCCACGTGCACACAAAAAGTATCCTTTTAAGAAAGATGGTAGATTGACCCCTATTTTCTCGTGTAGAGTAAACATAAGGTTTTAAGGGGTTTTCAGGTGGGACTCAAAACTAAGATACCGTGGGACACACACCCCCAACCCCCACCCATGACGACTTCTCGGCATCTCGGGCAAAAGTACTTCTTACAGACTCTTGTAGGACCGGGGGTCGGGTACGGAGAAAGGGTAGTCCGAACTCTCGGGTTACGAATGTCAAATCCTTGTTCCAGTTTAGAGTAGGACGAGTCCTCGAGCAGGAGAACCTCGTACTGGTCACGCTGCCCCATGTAGACTAGTTTCAGTTTCAATTTGACGTGGGGCCGACCTCCCAGTGCTTCCTTCAAGGAGAACAGGAACTTATTTTTCTCCTTTTTGTACCCCCTTTGGTATCTGACGTTACCTATCCATTGTTGCGTAGTTACTATGCTGTGTAATTTAAGGGATTTACGAAGTCGGTGGTTCACGTTACTCGACAGTAATTGAACAGACGGAATCTCTCTCACCTCTTCCTAGTTAGGAAAGTATATAAGAAATTATCAAAGTTGACCTCTCTCGCAGTACCCTCCAGTCCTTTAAGTTGGACAACTTAAACAACTTTAATGTATTAAACTTTGGTATCTTTTTTCTGAAGACAAAACCATACACTTTTGATCATATTTTTTTGGGTCTCAACCTCAGTCACTTGGTACCACCAGAATAGTCTCTTCATTTTGGGTACTGGGTTCAGTAAAGAATTCACACGTGTTTGGTGTGAAATCAGGGTATGGAAGACTACCTTGCACGCTCGGGTGCGAGACGGACTTTAGAGACAATTCGAGACTTCCAGTCAGGGACGTGACTCCCGTACTCTTACGTTGCCACCGACTCTGTCTGTGTCTCGTCGAAGAGGTGTCTCTCACGGTCCGTACCTTTCCGAACAACAACCAAGTGAACCCCTTGGAACCGACTCGTGCACGATCCCGGTCCCGGGGGTGGGCTGTGAGGTTTAGAGGGAGAAGACCCCTCTTCGTTCATCTACACACTACAGTTACAGTTCAAACTGACATTCCACCAGTAGTTTTATGTACCACAGGTGTCACTCGAACCTTAACCTAGGAGTCCGGAAATCCCTAAATGATTACCCTTCCTTTTTTTTTACGGGACCCCGTCACCTTCCCTTTCGGGTCGAGATGTAAACAAAAGATCTGGTTCCAAGGGAAATGCTGAAACCAAAATTTTTTTTCATCCAATTTTTATTTCGAACTTTTAGTGACTATATCACTTTCGGAATACGACCCACGACTCCTGTCTCGAGTTTCGGTCGGAGACGACTCTCAAGTATCGGGTCCTCTCTGTTTCTATTCCTCACTTCCAGAGTAGACTCTCATAACCAGAGGTATGGACGCGTCACCACTATTTTCGGGGATGGATGGAGTGTCTGTTTGGTCCTCCGAGTTTTCTCTATTACACACTCTTTCATGAAGGACTTTGACAGTCCACGATGTACTAAGAATCCACCATTGTGAGATTATAAAACCCCCGTCGTATACCTCAAAATAAAGAAAGTTAAAGTCAAAGTCTCTCTATATATATCATCAATTTCTCGTTTAAATCTTATACTAGTAAAGTAAGCCTTCTTAATCTTACGATGGATCTTTGAAGAATTATCGTGTAGAGTTTTCTGACAGAATTTTTTTTCTAACAGAATTATTGTTTTTTTTAGGAAAATTCCGACTTTCTTATATCTTTTCGTTTAAATTTCTGTAACTTTTTTTATCACTTTCAACTCCACATGTAAGGATTGTAGAGTTTTATAATTTTTTTTTAACATGTCTTCTTTTTGTAAGACGATTCCCACTTCAGTACTATCCTTCTTTCATAAAGCCATGTTCCATAGTGTTCTATGAATGTCGACTGTCCCGGTTCTAAACAACAACTTAACAAAGAAGTAGTAATGATAGTTGGGTACCACCGTGACGATGAAGATTTTCCAAAAATTACCGTTTCTTTATTTTTGTCCAATGTTCCCAATGTAACACTGTGGTCTTTGATTGTGTTGTAACATTTCGTTGATATGATGTTAATTTTTTCCACCCCTCCTCGGTGTGACGGTAGACACCGAACTTTTTTACTCTTTCAAAGGTGTATTGGTAAAATCGTTAAATGATTATTCAAGGTTTATGCTTGTGAGTAACATTAGGAGACTCAAGTACATACTTAGAATACGTGTATACGTAAACCATTTTTTGCCTGAACGTAGTATGTTACCTTTTCAACTTGTTACAGAACTGATCCACTGGTTTTAGTCGTAGTGGGTCCTCTCTCTCTACCGGTGACGTCCGGAGGTCTACACTAGAGGACTCTTCCTAAGTAGTACATCCGTCAGAAGACCGGTTCGTACATATTAGACTTAGACTAGTACTCCTTTATAGTCTGGTTCGGGTCTACTCCTTACCAGATAAAATTTTCTTCCTCGTGTTGTTTTTCACGTCATGACGTAGGTTCTGACCTACGACATGACTCCCCCTTTTTACATCTTTCCTACAATGACCCAGTTCACTGTTTTAATCTGATACTTATAATACAGTTACAATGTAAAGAATTTCGACCATTGACATGGTAACCACTAATATATTCTCTGATAGGGATTAAGAATCCTTTACGTATGACTTACCTTGTCTTTTTATTTTCACTTGGACGGAGGTTTGGAAAGTGAGGGTTGGGTAGGTCTCAAGGGTAGAGTCTCCGTCGTTGATCGGGACTCGGTCCCAGTTGAAATGACGAAGGGTGCTTAGTGGTCCAGTGTGACGGGACATGTCATCAACTGAACAGGGTTTCTCGACGAAAGGTCAAACCCCATCGACCCCCGATTGATCAAGAAAAACTTAAGCACCATGACGAGTTTGGTCGACTTCATAAAATGTGATGAAAACGGTCTAAGTTTCTATACTCCGGTCAAAACACAGACTTTTGGTGGTTTGTCATTTTCGTCCGTAAAACTCTAGGACGTTGACGTTTGTAATTTTGTTTATAAACAGTCATTTCTTTACACAACTCATTCAAGAGGTTGTGGGACACTAAAAAGTGTCGGGAGACAGTGAAGGGACCTTTCGGGAAGGAAAAAACGTCCTTCCCTCGGTTGTAAACGATTCACGGGTGATCCATATGTAGTCTCTGAGACGACCTGTACACTCTTTCACTTGTTCTTTTCGGGTGAGAGAGAGGAAGTCTCGGTCGAGGGGTCTTCCCAATGGAGTGGGTGCAGGATCGGTGCCCCTCTCTAAAGGAAGTTCAGGACTTCCGAACAGGGGTGATCAGGAACACGACGGACTTTCTACCCCCGGAGTGAACCTATAAAAACATTAGAGTATCGGAATCACCCTACAGTTCGTGTATTCGTCACAAGTCATTTAAACCATCCGTTCATTCAGTGCATATTTGGATATGGTATGGACTGAAAAAACATAAGACGAGGAGTTGTTTAAAAAAGACGAGGAATACTTTTAGAGGATATTAACAGACAATTTTTTATGTGTCTCAGTTTAATGAAAATTTTTCGAATAATAATCTATTCTTAATGTGAACTCTAAACACTTCAAGTAAACCCTGTAGAATAAGTAAAAGGAGTTTATTCCTCTGTTTTTTCACCATACAGAAGGGAAGGGGTTATTCTCCCTTAGAAGTTGTAAAGACTTGAGATTCACAAGTTGACGGAAATACTGTCTGCTAGAAAAGTTTACGTTTTTATTTTCCTAAATTTCTGTCTTAAAAATACAATAAGATATTTTGTTATTTTCTGTCCAGTTTAGAGTAAGATTGTTTATCATGTGTGTTACTTTTATAGGTTTATTATTAGACAGAATTCAAATTAACTACTGGAGGAATCAAGTTTGTCAATGGTTGTCTTTACGTTAAGGGATCCGGACATGGGATGATAACGTTTTTTACTTGTTTAAGTGAGGGATCTCAGAATTTTCCCAACAAGGATAACCGGGTCCTGAAAATTTTACTAAGTTGACTTACTTGAGTTTACTAAGTTTCCGTATTTACATAAGACTTTACCAATATCAACTTTTAATTTGAGTGTTATACTTTTCGGATCATAATAGGTTTTCGTAGTTACATAAAATCTTATATAATTTTATTTTTGTTTCCAATAAATTTAGTCCATTGAATTATCAATGAATAGTATGTTTTTCCTCTCCCCTTTCCCTTTTTTTGTTCTTAGAGTTGTAAAAATAGTCTTATACTATGGGATAAACCCAATTGTTTCAAGTATTTTTCCCTACTAATGTGATCGACGATTACTTAAAGTATTTGAATATAAGGGTTTTCTATAAATTTACATGGAATAGTTACTACAGTAGATAGAAAGGAAGAAGATGACTAAAGAAATAACAAACACGACAAAGTCGTTGACTAAGTCAATAAAAAAAACATCGTCACCAACGTTTCAATTTGTCTATCAGACATTTCTTATTTTCTCTCAGATACGAGGTAAGTTCATACTACCAATAATATAAACATTTAAAGAGGGAATTTATCACGAACATTCTGAATTTGGCGTTCTGTGCAAAGAACAATTGACCCTGAATTTTGAATTCCTCACTCTTCGTGGTTATCATGAGGTGAAAGAGTCACCTGTCCGGTAGGTGTGACCCGGAAATTAAGTGACGAAAATTTCTGACAATCGTACGAGGAGTCAAGTGGGGTCGTCGACAAAGTTTTAATAGAACGGGAAGAGGTCGGAGATCAAGATTAAATAGAGTCGTTCATTAGAGGAGAGGATGAAATGTTATTCTAGTTCCGAGGAAGAATGAAAGAAAGGAAAGATCTGGGATTCATAGGGTAGAATTAAAAGAGGAAAGGAGAACAAGTTTTTTTCTTCTTTTTTCGGGGAGGAGAAGGATCTAGTTGAGTAGGGTACTATTTAGACCCCCTCAAAAATTATTTATCTTTAGAGCCGTTCGGGATTACATTTATGAGAAGTGATTATTATTACTCGTTTATACACCTTTCTTTAAGTTTAACCTTGTATGTTTGAAGTGTTCTGTTTTGCTTTTGTGTTTTAATTGAAAAGATTTCTGGACTTTTGTGTAAACAATAGTCCCGAGAAAAACGTGATGCTACATTTCCGCATGAACATGTATTTATTGTAAAACTTCAAGTGTAAGATGTCTTAAACCCGACGTGCTTCGCTGGAGTCCTTCCAGCACCACCCCCTACGAGGGTCCGTTGACCGAAAGTTTAAAATAGAGTGTCTTTTACGAGGTTTTAGATCCCGTCAGAAGGAGACACTGTACGTGGACGACTCTCCCGTCCACTCGACTGAGTGTTGTGACCGTCCCTCTTCTGGGACTATTTTTGTGGGGTCCCTCGGGTCGTGTGGACTAATTTAGGAGTGGGACACCGACCATGGTACCTTGTAGTTCACTGTAGAGCGGGTGAATGGTGGAGGAAATGGTGATTTGTCAGAGGGAAAAGAGTGACATAGACCCCCACAAGTAGACAAGGGCCATAATTGTGGGTAACACTGATATGGAGTCCTGTGAGGAACAGGGGCCAGAGAAAGAGAGAGTGGTAAGAGGGGGAAGTATACTGGTGTTCTTTAAGAAGCCCTAGAGGTTCCTTCGGGGTTTACACAGTAAAGAACCAAACTTTGTGAAAATAGCCGGTGGGAGGGAAATGGGCCGATTGAGATGTGTAGGACACTTGGAGGTGAATGTGTAGTGAAGAGTCGTTTACCTGGGGCCGAGGAACCGGTCGTATCCACAGGGGTTCTCCACAAGGGAGTGATGGACACAACGGTCTAGTTGTTATAGGTACTGTGATATAGGTAATGCACGACTTACACAGGAGAGTCGATCTGATTCGGGGTGACCCCGTCCCTGACTCCAACAAACTGAGTCACATAGGGGTCTTTCACTGGTCATTCAGGAACGACTCACGTACTTTCCCCTCACTGATTTACGACTCGAAATCCCTCTAGGGACTAAAGGAAAACCGATACTGATCGAATAAATGCGTCTCATCATACTATTTTACTCTTATGTCGGTGTAATGAAACATTTTTATAAGAGACGTCTGTCTGTTTAGGTTTGAAGATTTTTCTCGTCCAAGGGAAATTCTAAAAGAGTCCTTATGGAAAACTTAATAACTATCTAAACAGTAAAACCCGAGAAAAAAACTAGAAACAAGGGACTGGTCCCTACTTTGGGTCTGGGGAACGTAATCTTTACGTCTCAAAATTGGTGACCTGACGGTCCCTTCAGGGCTCCTACGTGTCAAGAACGGGAGTTTCCGACAGATAACTGTTTATTTGGTTGTTTCTTTCTAACTTTCTGTTGTTCTCCTCGCTCTAATAAGTAATTTGTCTCCGAGAGGTTTTCCCTCCCTACAGAGGGTTCTCAATGAATGACTCTCCAGACCTAAGGATTCAGTCTTCGCCCCCGTCACCCTCTGTCCTGTTCTCTAAGAGTCCTCTCTACGAGTGTTTCTGTTCTTCAGACCTTAACACGTCTCTGACCGACTGTGGTTCAATTTCTGTCTTTTTAACTCTGCGTCTATTCTCAATTGTCCTTCATTGTTCTCATGAGACTACGACCCTCCCTAACCCCCGTCCTCCTCTTCCCTTGCTGTCTCCTACTCTACCGACCTACCTACACTCAAACTCACTTGAGGCCCTCAACCACTACCTGTCCCTCCGGACCGTACGACGTTAAGTACCCCAGCGTTTTTCAACCTGTGCTGACTCACTGACTTGACTTGACTTGACTTGTTCTCATGTTACAGGTAAAGTCCCTGAATCCGTATCCTCCCCCAGACTTGATTTCGTCGCTGGTTTCTTTTCTATCAGATTCATTTTACAGACGTTCACTTATCTGTGTCGTTGAAAGATCTTTCTCCCCCGTCTAGCGATTATAGTATCGAAGTAAAAGTAGTACAGTGTTCGTAGGGTCCTTCTCATCCATATTAATCGGGTCAAATGTCAATCCTTTCGACTCTATGTCTTCTATTTACTAAATAGGTACTTCTACCCCTTCTGGAACAACGGATCGGCTATCGGATAGGAGAAGGAGGAACGGTTTCTTTGATGTCAAAACCACCCACGAGTACTTTGGACCCCCACCAGAACTAGGAGAGACAATTTCGGACAAACAACCTGAATGACGCTAAACGTTTACTGTAGTTTTATTTCCGTCATTCTTCATGTTCCTTGAGTTTGTGTCCGATGGACGGAGATTTACCGTTCGACCACAGGGTTTCTTTGATTAGATGAGTCACCCTCAGTCCGTGTCTCTACAAATTTCATAAGTTTTGTTTCTACCCAAAAAAAATTTTTTCTTATATGGAGAATCCTAGTGATACATTTTATTTTTTATAAACTAACAGAGAGTAGAAAAACTCCCCAACACATGTTTGATCCTGGAAATGTAGAAAAATTTTAGTTTACTGAAGGGACCACCAGGTCACCAATTCTGGGGACGTCACCAGATAGGATCCAGTCCCTTCATTCTAGGGTGTTACGACGTAGTGAACCGGTCTTTTTTATTTATTTGTTTGAAGTCTCGGTTTACTCGAGATTAAATAAACCTTTGAAACGTAAGTGTTACACACACACCCGTCCCTTCAGGAAGTAGATTTGGAATCGGAGGATTTGGATTTCTTTCAGACCACTCCTTTCTCTACCCTCATAAATCAAAGTTTCAAAAGTATAACTTTTGTATGAAGGATTTTTATAAACCTTCAGAAATAATGATTTATATTTGTACTTCGAAGTTATTTCGGGACTCAAAATTCTTCAGTGAAAACTATGAGAAGACTTCTATTTACTTTTACCAAAAGATACAAGATGACTTAGTTCCTTTGTTTGTGTGTGTCGGAAAGGATTGCACCAGGGCGAAAATAAATAGGGTCGATGATTGTATCGGAGAGACGAGATCAGTTTAAGTAAAAGAGTGTAGAGAGTTTATAAGGTTCGAGTAGAAAAGGGGTTAAAAGGTGTCTCCTTTATCAACAAGGGAGAATTCATTAAAGTAACGTGTCGTGAACCAAAATAAAAAGAACACGTGACAAATCTCCGAACCCCGACTTTAACACATGTCGGTGCTACACTCTACTACGGACAAGAGGGACGGTGAGGTGGGGTGTCATTTGAAAAACTTGCGATCTCGGAAAGGATAAGTTTACACACAAAGAGGTGAGAGTCCGAGGTCGGACGGGATACGAGAACGGAAAGTCATAGAACTTGATTTAGGAAATTTTGACAAACGATTTAAAGAAGAAAGAGTGAAGATCACAACAGACAAAATCCCGGTGGAAGAGTTTCTGCAAAACTAATAAATTCGGACGGTTCCAGAAAGGTCCTCGTTTTAATGATGTCGAACACAAATAAAACGTACAAATAATGAATATGGGAGGAGGACTTGATCTGACATTCGACCCTTTCTCACACCTAAAACTTTATCTGTCAGGGTCTAAAATTGACTACTCTGTAGCAAGTGTTTTATAGATCACGACTTTGAACCTTGTCTGTTATCAACGGTTAATTAATGAAAAGGTGGAATTCCTTTTTACAAGTCGACGTGGATTTTCCTGTCTCGGATGAACAGTGTCCGGAAATCATTGAGAAGGAGTTAAATTGACCCTGCTGTGTAAGACTAAATTCCCGTTTTTCGAGGAGTTGCAGGGGACAGGAGAGAACGACCCTCCGGTACCTCCACTTTCAACCGCTCAAGTTATTTTTTCTAAGGGGCAGTTTGCATTTCTACAGCCCGGGGTAACGAAATAACGCGGAGACGAGAGTCACAACTGTGTGACGTTTCTCACTGTACAGTGATCGGTGATCCCTGAAGTCCGTGTCCCAAACTGATAATCTACTCCGAAGCCAGAACGGGTCTAGGAGTGGTTGGAGAGGCCAGGACACTCCTGGCTGGTTAGCTGTCTCTGTGGAAGGAGAGGGGTGGGGTGTGAGGGCTAGTAACCACCAGGTGTGGGTCCCCGCCGTCGTCCCTACGCCCGCGAGAGGCTTTGGGACACCAGGGTCCCCTCTGAGTGACGGTTCCGGGAATCGGACTACTTCCTCGAGGACCAAGGACCGATCGACACCGAGGGGGAGGCGACTGAGGCGGTGGCGGAGCCTCGTGACTAGCCCACCTCGCACAGGGGACCCGACAGGCAGAGGGACCCTGACGGCCGGTGGGCGGCGGCCGACGAGGTTCGGTTTGGTCGACGAGTTTGAGGCCTTGTAGGGCAGTCGCCCCGGCGGTGGCGCCAGGCCCAGTGCCCTCTGGGAACTTCCACGGCGGATGAGAGTTAAGGTGTTCTTCATAGAGGGTCCTTCTGTCGTCCTTCCCGCTGGGCCTCGGCGCCGAGGCAGGCAGCGGGGCGGATGTGCCGTTGAGGCGGTGGCGGCGCAGCCGCAGTGAAGGCCTGTTTCCGGGGCGGGAGGGGAACAAAGCATTGAGCTACTGCGCGCACCTTTGGCCTGTTTCCCAAAAGGGATGCAGCGGATTGGGGCGGGGAAAAGGAGGCGGGGGCCCTAAAACATCCAAGGACTACATCCCATCATTTGTCGCAGAAACAGTGAGTCTCGTCGAACCGACCACTGAATCGGATCGGAAAAGTCCAAGTCGACCCGACCGGGGAACTTTTACCTATAGAAATTCGAGAAGGACTCACTCACTTTCAGAGCATCAGCACAGGCTGAGAAACGCTGGGGTACCTGACATATCAGGTACCTTAAGAGGTCCGGTCTTATGACCCTACCCATTGTAAAGGGAAGAGGGTCCCCTAGTTTGGGTCCAGAGGGCGTAACGTCCGCCTAAGAAATGGTCGACTCGGTGTTCCCCTCGGGTTCTCATAACCTTACCTAGAAGGGCTGGGTTCTTAGCTTGAACCCAGAGTAAGTAACGTCCGTCTAAGATGGTTCACTTTATAGTCCCTTCGGGATTCGAGAAGGACTCAGGTGTAGTTTGGATCGAGTCCTACCTCCTTTGATAATATCCTGTGCAGTCCTAGGATACTATCCCCGTCTTAGATCCGACACTCTTTGGTGTCCGTCTGTTGGAGTAAAAAGGTTTATTTAACTTTCCCCTGAGATATCTAATTCTTACCGAATTCTCTCCCGGGTACCGTTGAACACCTAAAATAAATCTAGGAGTTTATGTTACCCCTTTTGAAAAACTGCATTCTTAACCTTTAAACCCGTGACGAATCAAATACTCTAATTCTTTGATTCAAGTTTTTTAAGAATAACAACACCAACAAGAAGATCAGTGATTCAGCACAGGTCGACAAAACGTTGGGATACCTGATATCGGGCGGTCTGAGGAGACAGGTACACTAAGGGTCCGTTCTTATCACCTCACCCAACTGTGAAGGAAGAGGTCCCCTAGAATGACTGGGTCCCTAGTTTGGGTGCAAGGGACGTAACCGTCCGTCTACGAAATGGTGACTTAGTGGTCCCTTCGGGGATTAACACCATCTATTTGTATTTTAAATGGTAACATTGGTCAAAAATTCACATGTTAATTTATCATAATTGATGTATGTGTAACAACACCTTGGTCAGACGTGTTAAGAAAAAGACAACGTTTTGACTTTAAGAAATGGGTGATTTGTAGTTGGAATAGAGGGAAAGGGGATCAGGGACCATTGTTTCGATGAAAGACAGAGACTAAAAACTAATGAGGTCATTGAAGTGTATTCACCTTAATATGGTGTTGACGGAAACACTGACCAAGTAAAGTAACTCGTTTACACGGACTCCAAGTAGGTACAACATCGTACACAATCTTAAAGGAATTATAAGACCGAATTTTCCGATGAAACTTATGAGGAACTATATTTAACATCGTTATAAAAAAAACTGGACAGAAGATTCCGTTTCTTTTGTTTTCGTTTTTATTTGTTTACCCTGGATTAATTTGAATTTTCGAAAACATGTTGTTTCTTTTGGTAGGTGTTTTACTTTTCTGTTGGATGACTTACCCTCTTATATAAACGTTCCCTGTGTTGACTATTCCCCAATTATAAGTTTTATGTTTTTGTCGAATATGTTGAGTTATATTTTTTGTTTGTGTGTTGAACTAATTTTTTATCCGTCTTCTGAACTTATCTGTAAAAAGGTTTCTTCTGTATCGTCTACCGGTTGTCCATATACTTTTCTATGAGTCACAGAAATTAATAGTCTCTTTACATTTAGTTTTAGTGTTACTCTATAGTTGAGTGTGCACAGTCTTACCGATAGTAGTTTTACTGGTGTTTATTGTTTACAACCACTCCTACACCTCTTTTCCCTTACGAACATGTGACAACAACCCTTACATTTGACCACTTCGGTGACACCTCCAAGGAGTTTTGTGATTTTTCTCTTGATGGGACACTAGGACTTTAAGGAAAGGACCCGTATATAGGTTTCTTTTCCTTTTGTCATTAAGTTTTTCTACGTACGTGGGGTTACAAGTACCGTCATAACAAATGTTAACGGTCCCATACCGTCGTTGGACACAGGTAGTTGTATACTTACTTATTTCTACACCATACATATGTGCATGTGTGTGTGTGTGTGGGTGTGTGGTCTTATGATGAGTCGGTATTTTTTCTTACCATACATATGTGCATGTGTGTGTGTGTGTGTGTGTGTGTGTTTGTGTGTGTGGTCTTATGATGAGTCGGTATTTTTTCTTACCTTAAAACGATAGACTCGTTGTACCTACCTGGACCTTCTATAACACGAATGACTTTATCTGGTCTACACCTTTCTGTTTATGACATACAGTAGTGAATATACACTTTAGATTTATAACTTTAGTAACTTATATTACTTTTTTTCGATAGAACTTTTTCCGACTTATCATAAGGTAACACACATATGAGGTGTAAAATAAATGGGTAAGTACACACTACTTGTATACCTAATAATTAAAAATTTAACAGGATTAAAATAACACACATACACAAATTTTCTCAACCTCAAATACACAATAACACCCTTTTAATTTGTATATCTTTTGATTGGATTTTCAACTCGAAGTTGTCAATAGTTAGGGACCGGTCCGAACATAGTAGTTTTAATTTATATATCTTTTGGTTGGACTTCCAACTCGAAGTTGTCAATAGTTAGGGACCGGTCCAAACATAGTAGACATAGGGGTGGATAAAGGGGGATAGGACATAATTAAACTTCGTTTACGGTCTGTAGGACAATGTTAACAGGACTTCCCATCTTAAGAAGTTTTAATTTCTAATATTTTCTTGTACTCGTCAGTTGAATTAGTTGTCTAAAAGAAAAGAAAAGAAAAGAAAAAAAAAAAACGGTATACCGACCACCCTAGAATCAACTGGTCCCTAACTCGGACACAGGGGACGTCACCTTCACACCTCAGAATTGGTGACTTGACGGTCCCTTAAGGAAAAGAGTAATTTTTTAAAAAAAAATAGGGGTTACGATATATTCGTGGACCACTCCCTTCTGTGTGAGACTAGGGTGTGTTCAGTCAGTCAGAATGAGCAGAATAGTTTAAACAAAAAGAGGAGTTTAGAAAAGGGTAAAACCTAATTACTATGACCTCAATATTATTAGGGAAACATAAGTGTCTCATAGGTAGTAGACAAGTGGAACATCTAATTATCTTAATTCTACCCCGGAATATAGGACACTTCTTCTCAGACCGAAACACCCTGTCTGACAAACCAGTCCCGTAAAGTGTAGAGATTCGGAGTCTAAGACGTCATATTTTTTCCCCTAGAATTATTGACAGGACCAACATTTTTCCTTTACTTTATGACTTTACATCTTCCTTCGGAATGTATACACCGTACTTCATAAGTCATAATGGTAGCTACACTTGGACAAAGTGTTCGTAGGAAACACGACCCAGAAGACCTTCTGAACAAAATGTTGTTTCAGGAGACATGAAGGACGGAAAAATATTCCACAAAGGAGGAATTTTTTTTCTTTTTTTTAACTTAAAACGGTTGGTAGGGAGTTGGAAGGAACAACGACAATAGATGATCGAAGGAGTAACGAGGAGGTGCAAGTGACTTCTAAACCAAGGAACCGGAGCTAACTGAGGAGGTTAACAACTGTAGGAAGACCCTCAGGAGTTACAGGGGGTGTGACCGGACCACTCGGGATCCGGGTTAAGGTCACTGCGGGTAGAGTGAACTGCGGTACAGTCCCAGTCTGAGATTTGACCTAGTAGAGGACCTTAAAGAAGGGGAAACTGTAGCGACTGTGGGTGTCAGACCACTGTTGAGGAGTCAGGAAAGTAGGGGTGTCCGGGAGTAGAAAACCAGATAGAGAGAAAAAGAACCGGCGCGACACCATGTACACCCTAAAGTCAAGGGGTTTGTCCCTAGTTTGGGGGCGGGGAACGTAACTTTTGCACCTCAGAATTGGTGACCTGGTGGCCCCTTCAGTGGTAGAGAGAAGAATCAAAGTCAGATGGACGAGGGACGAGGCGAGGGAAGGAAAGAAGACCCCTGATCCGGGGACCACACAGTGGCAGCATTGTAAGAAAGTCACGGGAATTGAATGAGCGAGAGTAGAAAGATGAGTTGGTCGTTTGAGGCCAAAATAGTGTTATAGTCATAAATATACAGCTGGATCCACCTCGAGTAACATGTCATTACCAAAGGTCTGAGGTGACCCAGAAGTCACTACGAGTGGAGTGACCCGGGAGATCACTGAGTGGACCGACCGGTCAGTTTTAAAAGTGGTCAAAGGGTCGGGAAGGTAGAGTGAGGTTTGGGAGGACAACAGGGATCAATCTAGGAAAGAGGAAGTCACCAAACACGTACAAGAAGGGAAGCGGAATTGGAGGACACAGGAAAGGACCGTGGCTCCGTGGTTGGTAGAAGAAATTTTTCAGTGAGCCGCTTCGGGACTAACAGCAGGGGGATGGGGGATCTTAAAAACTAAAAAATTAAAATTACAAACGATGTGCGCAGGACCGGTCCTTGGAATGACTGCGGTTATCTCCACATCGGGAGAGGGGTATCGCACTCGGGGAGTGTCCCGGCGTGAGCCAGACTCGCAGCGGGAGGCAAACCTCGAGGGCGTCAAGGAGAGGCGCTAGGTCTTCGGGAAAGGCCGCAGCTCTCGGACTGCGCACCCGGGCTCGTCCCAGACCCGCACGGCTCCCGGCCCCGCGACCCTGCACCGCAAGGGGGCGCAGGGGCTCCACGGCCACGAGGCGGTCGGCGCCTCCCCTCCCCGTCAGGGGCCCCGACTCGGTCCGGACCCCGGCTCACGCAGGTCCCGTCTCCCACTGCCCTTCGGCGGCCGCGGTCTCCTGAGTGAAACCCCGGCGAACAAAGCCTCGCACCGTGTTTGGGCCCACGGTTGGGGTTCGAGTGGCCTCACTCAGTCGCCCCGGGCGCCGCCGTCCTCTCCCCTTCCCCCCGATCCTCCCGCGGCGCGTGGGGCTCCAGGCGCGCCCTCCGCCCTCCCTGGAACTCCCTCCGAGCCCTGTGGGGACCGCCGCCGGCGAAGTCGGCTGTCCACTCGCGCCGGCAGGAGGCGCGGTCGCGGCGGCCGAGTGTCCATTAGGGGGCGGCCCCGGAGGCGCGGCCCCGGCGGGCGGACGGGCGCGGGGCCCGGGCCGCGCGTGCACCCCGGCTCGCGGAAACAGGGGAGGCTCCCGCCGGCGGTGCGCGCAGGGACGTGTGGCGCGCGAGACGGGCGCCCGGGTGTCGCCGGCCCGCCCCGACTCGGGACCCTCGGGCGGGACCCCGCCGGCCGCCGGGACCGAGGCCTCGCGGCACAGGGGTCCGCTGCGAAGGCGCGCGCGGACCGGAGCCTTAGCCCACGGCCCCGGGCGGCGCACGGGTCGGGCCAAAGAGGGCCCGGGCCCTCGGGGCTCTACCGCAACCTCCTTCACGTCGGGTCGCGGCTCCCTCACCCGGAAAGACAGGGCAGGAGGCGGGGCGCTGAGAGACAAAGGGCCAAGGATCGACCAATCCCGCGCGACTCGGGCTCAGGCGACGACGATGTTGTATCGAAAGAAAGAAGTTGTCAAAGAGGTGTATACCACAGATTAAACGTAAGTTATTTTACGGGGGTAAAATTCACACGTCTATTCCCTAAAACTGTTTAATATGTGGGCGCATTGGAGATGGGTTTGCATCTGGATCTAGTAAAGGTAGTGAGGTCTTTCAAGGGAGCACGAGAAGAGGTCAGTTAGGTGTTGACGGGAGTGGGGAACTAAAAGCAGTCTCGAATCACAACGGCCAAGATCTTAAAGGTATTTTACCCGAATAATTCACTCATAACTAAACAAAAACTGACGAAAGATTTACCGGCAGTAGCTCTTCCACAGAGAACAACGGAGACTAAAAAAGGTCAAGAAGATCAGGGCGCGACAGGTCACACCATCGGTGAGCGTCGTACACTGAGAACTCTCGTCCTTTACACCGTTCACACACTTGACTCTACACGAAACTCATCTGTGTGGATCAAAGCTTTCTGTCATTGTTGTTGTTGTTTTTCCTACATCTAATAGAGTGGTTTTATAAGAATATAACTAATACACAACTTACTATCACAAAACCTATTTAACCCAATTTATTCTATAATAATTTTACTGGAATTAGACAAAGAAAAATGAAAAAATTATACCGCTGACCTTTTAAATTTTGATGTGTTTACAATACAAAAATAACCTATCGCCTGTCGAGATGTGTGGGGATAAAATGTCTGTCAACCAAGACGAGTGACGGACACTCAGTTACATTTATTACATTAAGTGTTCTCATTTTTTCAGGACTAAGATCTTTCTCACACTTCTTAGACGAAAAAGATGACAAAATTTAAAACGAAGTCTGAATGAACAAACGAATTTTCTCTACCTTTCCTGATCCACAGAGGAACTATGATTCAATATAAAAGATAAAAACTCAATGCAAAAGTTTTTCTTGAAACGTTTTATAGACTACACGAATTTTTCAATAGAACACGAAAACTTTTACACCTTTTGACTATGAATGGACGTTGGGTTGGTGGATTTATATAATTTTACATCGTAAAATCACACTGAACTCGTCAGAATTAAAATTTTTCGTCAACTCTATTATATTACAGAATATATTATCTATTATATTACGAATATTCGTATAAAATGTACTTTCTAAGAATCCGAAAGACTGTTGGTGTATTACATGGAAGAGTACTTATGAGAAGACAAAAATACCGTAAAAAGGTACAACGATTGAAAATGTTTACTCTTCAGTAAAATTATCACACTGTCACGACCTTATTCCATCAATGTCACGGCTAATAAACGGGGAAGTAGGGTGTCCTTTCCACTTTTGGTCCTTCCGTCCTTGCAACTAAAATATAAGTGGGGGTATGTGTGTCCTAGACCCTTGTGTAGTTCGTACATTAAGAGGAACTCCTTCTTTTAAAAGAAGACAGGAAGATTCAAGAAGACTTAATTTAACTGTACTCTGTCTAAGTATCCTCTTTTAAAAATTTTTCAAATTATTAAGAACTCTCTCTGAGTCCTTTTGACTCAGTGAACGGTTTTCCCAACTTTGGGAGCGGAAAGAATCATAGAAGTCGAGTTCTACTTTCTCCTACAACCTCCATCACAAAACCCTGAACTTCTCCCTTCTTCCGTTAATTAAATCTCTGTCTTTCCGTTTATAAAGGGATTTGTTTACACACGACCCGGTCCGTCTCTGTCACCCTGGGTCTCATCTAAGACTAGAGATTCTCGAAGACTGTAATGTAGATCGAGTATCAGAGACTTTTATAACCCAACTAGTCTTTCAAACAAGTCCAAAAAGGTAGTTTACAATATCTTTTTGGACTTCCTTAAAAAAAAAAAACTGTTGGGTATAGAGACCACTATCGAGATAACCCTCGTCCAAGAAATAGATTTAAGGAATCCGCCGTTCCCCACCCGTCATTTTTTCTTTCTGAATGACTCAGGAACAAAGAATTTTTATTTGATTTAATTAGGAGTACTGTTTCTCCGTGTAAAACCCCACCTTCGAAAAGGAGGGGATGGATTGTCTAAAAGTCATTTATAAACAATCGACTGACTTAGTCACGTATCCACCGAGACTTTTTATTCTTGATTGGAAGTGAGTCGTGAACCCGCGAGAGAAACCTTTATGGATGTATTGAGATATTCCGTCCGTGACCATAATAAAGACACATGAAGGGTCTACCTCTTTTAGTTTCAAACGTTTTCAACCTCTTCCACGGGTCCCAGTATCGATACTCACTGTCTCAGTCGTGAACTTGAGTCCGACAGACTGAGGTCTCCTCCCCGTAACTAGTTTTGTCTTTTTTTTGGTTGTCACCCTACTCATGGCCTTCTGACACTACTTTAAGGGTGAGATGGTTGATGGACCCGATCATCCTCGCCATCCTCCTTCTAAATGTATGTAAAACCTAGGTATCTTCCTCGTAAGACACAAACCTGACTCTTCGAACATCCGATTTAGATCGAGTCCAACCCACCCACCTCCCGGTCCACCGATCATTTCTCCTTGCTACGGTAACTTACACTAGTTGACATCACACGTCTCTTTCCGTCCGGGTCTCTGAATCCCTTCGGTAAACCCTACCCTGAACATATAAAACCTACTGAAGTCAGATGAGTGGAACTACCACTAGTTTTTCTTGAGTGTCGAGACTCCACTCTATTGAGATGTAGAGAATTCAATTCGATCAAACAAAACGTTCATCTCCTTTGATGTTTTAGTCTTACCCGTAAAGCAACCCCTGCTGTCTATATCCTATTCGTCCCTTGACTTTAATAAGGATGGACTAACGTGAATGTGAATTAAAGGTCCATAAATTTTTTTAACACTCAACGTTATCTTTCACCCTAAATATCAATCATCAAAAACAATCACTGACAGAAAAGAATATGAACGTCAAAGATTAATAAAACTTAAAAATTTAATATTAATTAAATAAAATTTTAAAATACTGAACGTTAAAATATAATTATCAAAGTGAGACAACCGTCAACCGGACGGTCCTGACATTCCGAGTGGAAGTACACGTACCACTTTACGTGTCCACGTGTCGGGGACCACTACGAGTTCTCTTTTCGTTATCATGAGTCACATCTCTTTTGGTTCATCGAGTACCTGAGGGACAGACGGAAATTTTGTTTTCCCAAACTTAGTCTGTCGTCGTCGTTTCAGTTTATTTTAAAGAAATACTGTATTATAAAAGAAAAAAAAAGGACGAACTTATAAAGATATACTACTTTATCTACCCGTTTCTTGTCTAAGTCACAAGGTGTACGAATCAATTCCTCCTATGTAAATAATAATTAACTATCACTGTAATCATCGATTGAAAACCACGACCTCTTCTGAGGACTTTCAGGGAACCTGTCGTTCTAGTTTGGTCAGTTAGAATTCCCTTTAGTTGGGACTTATGAGTAACCTTCCTGACTACGACTTCGTCTTCGAGGTCATAAAACCAGTAGACTACGCTTGTCAACTGAGTAACCTTTCAGGAACTACTTGCTAACTCCCGTCTTCCTCTTCTCCCGTAGTCTCCTACTCTACCGACCTACCGGAGTGA
This sequence comes from Capra ibex, assembly GCA_006410555.1. Classification (NCBI taxonomy): domain Eukaryota; kingdom Metazoa; phylum Chordata; class Mammalia; order Artiodactyla; family Bovidae; genus Capra; species Capra ibex. The sequence goes on along the minus strand of SJYO01040301.1, from coordinate 275,911 downwards.
CTATGTTACCTGTACTTGAACCCATTTGAAGTCTTCTACCACTCCCTGTCCCTCCGGATCGTACGACGTCAGGTACCTCAGTGTCTCAGTCTGTACTGACCCACTGACTTGTTGTTACTGTTATACAATTATATCCTCAGCTAAACTGGGGGAGATTCGGTCTATAGTCGTTTGTAAAAGGTACTTTCTATTATAAAGGCCAAAACACCCGGTCTCCGGAGACAAAAGGGTCGAGGAGTTGAGACGATAACATCGGTCTTTCCGTGGTATCTGTCATACATCTACTACCCATACCGACACACGATTACTTTGAACTAAATACCTACGACTTCAATCTCAAAGTATATTGAAAAACAAGGTAAATTAAAATTACACAGTACTTTATAAGAAAACTAGTAAAGAGTTAGTAAATTTTACATTTTTGTCAGAATCGAACCCCTGGCATGTTTTTACCTGTCACCCGGTCTACACTGGACACCCGGGACGAAAGGACTGGAGACTAGATATGGAATCGAGTAAATTAGGAGTGTTGGTGGACGTTCTAAAAAAATTTTACAACCGTATAAACTTATAACTAAAATTTTTATCTGATAAAAAAATTTTCGTTAAAATCCAAGTGTCGTTTTGACTGGTCTTTCGTGACTCAAGGGTATATGGAGGACAGGACATGAGTGCCACAAGGGGCAATAGTTGTAGAACTTGGTCTCTCCTTGTAAGTAAGTAATCAGTCACTTGGACGTGTAGTAATAGTAAGGTTCAGATGTCCAAAGTAATCTTAAGTGAGAACCACAATGTGTAAGACACTCAAACCTGTTTATATATTACTGGACATAGGTAGTAATATCATAGTATGTCTTATCAACGTGACGGGATTGTTTTGTGAGACACGAGGAGGATAAGTGGGAAGGGGTTATTGGGGACTTTTGGTGAGTAGAAAAATGACAGAAGTATCAAAACAGAAAAGGTCTTACAGTATATCAACCTTAACATATCATACATCGGAAAAGTCTCACTGAAGAAAGTTAATCATTGTACGTAATTCAAAGGAAGTACAGAAAAACACCTAACTATAAAGAAAGACCACGACTTATTATAAGGTTTCCTTACCATGAAAAATAAAGTAAAGTATCTACTTCTTTATCCATATCGAACATGTCTAGACTGATGTCTCGGACTAGAGAATTTGTAAAATGATACGGAGACTTAGAATCTCTTAAAACTGAAGAATACTACTTCAAACAGTGTACTTTCAACCCCATTTACATTGTAGTCCCATTACTTCAGTCTGTAAAACGAACGTCTTTCATAGGTGTCGAAGGACTTATAACTGTACTTTCTTTTTGGATCTGCTATTCTGAAACAAAGTTTATGAATCTATCTTTTCCACGACAGCCGAAAACTTTAAAACCAAGTCGTATGAGAAACGAAATGACCAAATTCTTGTACAAAGAGAAGGGACTGGTAATTAAAATAATGGAAAGTCTAATATGGACCCACGACCGTGGGTCGGTGAGGAGACGGTTACTTCATGTAGAACCAGTGACCACCCCAGTAGAGCCCGTAGCCGTTTCCCTAGTAACGGTCGTCATAACCCTGCTAAGATTTTAGTACACCTGAGGCTCACTGACGGTAGTTTTAACTGGGGATATATTTGTAGCTACGTCCGTGAAAAAGTGGAATACTCGTGCCATACTCCCTCTTGGGGAGGGGGGTGAGGTATTTCGTGACTCAGTTTAACGTCAACAAAGAACATAGACCCATTAAAATTCTATCGCAAGGTCTTCATCTCAACGACCTAGTAATACCTAGACACTTCCAAGAGTACCAATAACTATGTAAAAATTCTAACGACTACTGTAAGGTTTAATCAGGTGTGAAAACCTTTCGTCATACACTCGTATGGCAAGAGAGACATGGAAAACATCACACCTAATAACAATAAAAAAAAAATAGTATTTCCATTATATAAAGAGTTGTAAAGTAATTCTTTTTTTTTACTCTGTTATATCTGCTATAACTGTTATATCTTACTGGATTTCTTTTATTTTTAGTAGGTAAAGGATGGTGAACCTTATTAATAATAATTACAACTTCAAAAATACATATATAAGTAATAAAAATAAATAAATAACCGGTGTGACGTGTCGAACGTCTTAGAATCAAGGGACTGGTCCCTAACTTGGACATGGGGACGTGACCTTCATACCTCAGGATTGGCGACGTGACAGTCCCTTAAGAGATATGATTAATAAAAATTTTTCCGTGTTCCGGAATGTATGAAAGGAAGATTTGAAAAGTGTATGTTCGTTCTTTCACATATTTAGTATACATATGGTGAACTACTTTACTTGTACGACACAATTGTCGGGGGTTTAGTTTTTTGTCTTTGGGGGAAATACAAGAAAGGTCAAAGAGGGGTAGACTTTACTGGTCCCATTGGTGATAGGACAGAAGATTGTAGTATCTAGTCAACCGAATAAAAACTTGTAATTTACTAGACTTAGAATGTCAGTCTGATCAAAAATTTAACTTCATATGAACTGAATCTTATAAAGTCTACATGTAGTTTCACTAAGTCAATATGTAATACCACCACCAAACCACTAAATCAGTGATTTAGTACAGACTGACAAAACTGGGGTACCTGACATCACGTGGTCCGAGGAGATAGGTACCCAAAAGGGTCCGTTCTTATGACCTCACCCAACGGTAAGAGGAATATATATATACATGTGTGAAAAAGTCTTAGAAAAGGTCATATCCAACAATGTTCTATAACTTATATCAAAGGACACGACATGTCATCTAGGAACAACGAATAAAATATATGTCATCACACATGGACAATTAGGACTTCTGTAAAATTATCTAAGATATGAAGATTTCCAACATGTCTTAGATGTGTTATTATCCTTTAGTAAAGGTTAAATAACTATAATATCCGTTGTGACACTGTTCTTTGAATATGTCAAAAAAATTGTATTTACAGATCTATGTCTTAAAGACTAAACCACCCATCTATACAAAAAATCCAAAAAATCAAAATAAAAAAAAAATTTAAAATAAAAATGAAATAAAACGAAATGTTATGACATAAACAAAACGGTATGTAACTGTACTTAGTCGGTGCCCACATGTACTCAAGGGTTAGGACTTGGGGGGAGGGTGGAGGGTGGGGTATAGTAGAGAGACCTAGTAGGGGCACGTGGTCGGGGTTCGTAGGACATAGGACATAGTTTCTATCTGACCACTAAACAAAGAATGGACTATCATATGTACAAAGTTACGGTAAGAGGGATTAGTAGGGTGGGAGAGAGAGAGGGTCTCAGGTTTTCAGACAAGATATGTAGACACACAGAAAACGAAAGAGCTTATCTCCCAAAAGTAATGGTAGAAATATTTAAGGTATATGGAAACGACTTATGATAAGAAAAATTTGAAATGATTGGACTCTCATTTACTTTTTGGTTTTTTCTCATAGAGTAATACAATTAAATCTAAAGAAACTAAAAGTAAAACAACCACTTTACCGAATAACCTCAGATACCATTTAGTATATAAATAAACTTTGGTAGTGGGTTGAAGGAAGACACTCATTTGAAGGTGTGGGGTGACTGAAACCGGAAACCGGCGTATCCCATTACTTGAGAAGGACCAAACAAACCTTGAAAGGACGAAAACTTTAACTTTCAGGACTTAGGACCCTTATGAAAATGAGGACCCGTTTGGTCTCTACAGTCAGTGGAATAAACCGGTACACTAAACAAAACGAGACATCCCAAAATCACTTATACTGTATACGGAACAACTTCGTATACGCTACCGTATTAAAGTGAGTTAGGCAGAACACAAAGACGGGAGACGACAAGCTCGACGGACGGGGTATCTCTCTAAAGAGGAAGTTGGGTTCAGGACCTTATTCTTCTGTGTCCCATCTGAGTGTTGACTGGGTGTTGGGGATGTAGTGTACTCCCTCTTTAGTCATCTCCAAAATATTCAACGACTCTACAATTCCAACAAACCATCCGTCGTTTTAACTGATTGCGTACACAATATTGTCAAAAGGAAACCTAGAAATTTTTGTTAAAAGTCCTTATGAAACACGTCTCATATAATTGGATATGAATGGTGTACTTATATAAAGATGGGACAAACGTCAAACAGAATTATAATGGAGACAAACGACGACTATTTAAAGTAAAATGACAAATACATTGATTTACATAGGTGACAAACGAAATACCAAAGACGGAAACTACAGTGGACAATCGAAGTGACTGGGTCTTTATAAATTCATAGACATAAAAGAAGACCGTAAAAATCTCAAAGTAAACGAAAATGAAATAAAAAAAGAAGGTCAAAATAATTGTATGTCATGACATATACGAATTCCATACATCGTATTACTAAACTAAATGTATGTAGTACTTTATTAATAGTGTTATTCAAATCACTTATAGGTACTAGAGTATGTCTACGTTCGAATTTCTTTATCACTTTTTAACAAAGGAAACACTACTTTTGAGAATCCTAAATACGAGATTTTTGAGAGTATATCTTGCATCTCATCACAATTAATATAAATAGTACAAAATGTAAATATAGAGACTATCAATAAATATAATATTGACCTTCAAACATGGAAAACTAACGGAAGTAGGTTAAGATGTGTCAGGATGGGGACGAAGACCCTTGATGTTTAGACTAGAGAAAAAGATACTCAAACGAAAACTTCATATTAACTGAATATTATGATACAAGGACCACGTGTTGTATCACTAACCTACAAAAATGTGTAAAGTTCCCGAAGGGTCCACCGTGATCACCATTTCTTGGACGGACGGTTACGTCCTCTGTACTCTGCGCCCAAGCTAGGGACCCAACCCTTCTAGGGGAAATCCTCCTTTACCGTTGGGTAAGGTCATAAGAACGGACCTCTTAGGGTACCTGTCTCCTCGGACCGGCCGATGTCAAGTACCTCAGCGTGTCTCAACCTGTGCTGACTTCGTGGAATTCGTGCGTTGTGAGTATCTAAAGTTTTACTAGTGGTGGTAAACGAAAATGAAATTATAACAATTATGTAGACCTTAAATTAAACTACTTTCTACTTCTACTCCAATCATTGATAAGGATTAGTGTCAATAGTTTCTAAAGTAGGAAAGAGGTAACTAAACTTTATGGTGGAAAATTATATGTGATTTAAAGAGAGAATAATAAGACAAGACAAGTCTAGAGAAACAAATAGGGACTGGTGGTATAATAGACCTCGTCCTTTACCGTTGGGTGAGGTCATAAGAACGGACCTTTTAAGGTAACTGTCTCCTCGGACCACCCGATGACAGGTACTTCAACGTTTCTCGACCTGTGTTAACTCGTACGCACGTATGTGTGTGTGTGTGTGTGTGTGTGTGTGTGTGGTAAAATTATCGATATCGAAAAATAATAGTTCATTCAGTCTTGAAAGGGGTAATACGGAAAAAAGGAAAAAAAAATTGGAGTTTTACAATCAACAGAAATTCTGATTGAAGTCTCTGGAAAATAGTTTGAACGGGAAATTTAAATACTTAATTAAACCCCTTCTTAATTTATGACTTTAATAACTGACCGGATAAGTCCTTGAAATATTCACCGAAAGTAAAATAAGTATGGACGAAAATACAGAGACTTCATTTTAAAATTTGAAAAGAAGAATAACCAGGGTATGTAAAGAACTTTAAATAAAGACACATAAAATGGATGAAACTAAACATTACTATAGAAAAAAACAGTATATAATTTAAGGAAATACATTATCCCTGGAAAACCCACATAAAACCAAAACACATCTTAAACAAACACGATAGAATAAAGTATAAACATATATAACTTTATATATTTATATATATGTATATATAAAGTTAGAAGGACATGAGTAACAATAAAATACTCCCGAAAATAAAAATAAATGAAAAAACACACAAAATAAAACCATTAGTGTGCAAAAAGAAGTGACAGTTCAATTTTTTTTTAGGCAACCTTAAAAATAATATTAAGGTAATTTAAATTTTTTTTTTTTCGAAAAACTTCTGTACTAGATGTCGAAAAGAAAAAGAAGACACACATACGATTCAACGAAGTTTGTACAGACTGAGAAACACTGGGATACTTGACATTGGGAGGTCCGAGGAGACAGGTACCCTAAGAGATCCGTCCTTGTGGGCTCACCCAACGGTAAAGGAGGAGGTCCCCTAGAAGGGCTGGGTCCCTAGGTTGGATGCAGAAAATACAGAGGACGTAACCGTCCGCCCAAGAAATGGTGATCACGGTGAACCCTTCAGGAAGAAAAAGAGGATCCTTGTATTATCTATGATGAAAATTTTAAATTCTTAGATTTTAAAGTTCTGGAAACGACATATGGACATAATAATGGTTTGGCCTGAACCGGACTTAATTGATTCTCTAAAGTCTCTAGAAGGGGACAAACAGTCTTCAATTTTACTACTTTCATGTTTCTGAAAGGGTATCTAGCCACTAAGGACTATTTATAACCTTTCATCTTAAACTTGATCTTTACCTTAAACCCTTTATGTTTTATAACCTCAAAGTAATAAAACAACAAAACAGAAATTTTAATCTCTAGAAAGTCTAGGGTGACCATGGAATACTCCTTAGGTATTTACTCTCATATTTTCCGAAGTCTAATCCAAGTCTTCGATCGGTTGGAAGGAAAAAAATAAAAAATACGACACTTGTAGATCTTTATCTTCATTTACTATCTTAAAGTAATTAGTCCCTCTCCAAGTAAAGACCGTTCCACCGCAATCCTGTAACAGGAGGTTTAACTACGGGAATCATTGTGACCTCTGGGTCTGCGTATTGGTCATCAGTTGTGTCCACGGGCATCACACTAATTCAGAAGTAGATATAGGAAGAGCTGTCACGACAACACGTCCACCACCGAATAACGAGTGAAAGAAAAACCGGAGTCAAAGTGGTTCAGCGGGACACCCGATTACCTCCGAGACGAAAAGTAGGTAACAGACAAATTATCACAGAAATGAGTTCTACCCTCAGTTACTTTTAAAAGAATACGGTTAAAGTCTCAGATCCTATGACTACGAAGCTTCAGTCAACGATAAACAAAAATTTTGATGACAAACTTTCAGGGAAAGAGTATACCATATACTACTCAAACCTTTTCGATTTAGAACTTCTGTCTTAAAGTCTTTCGTAAATTTTTGATGGTAATATCTTATGATCTTAAAAAGATTACGTAATAGTACCCATCTAATCTTAATGAGTTAAAAGGGTAATTTTATTCCTTTATCACTATTCGATACCGAATATTTACAGAAAATGGTCGAAAAATTGTATAACACAAGTAGAAACCTTTTATTAGATGACCTTCGTTTAAAAATTAAAAATGTAACGGAAAAATAGGGTCCACTTCACAAACAGAATTTGCTACCACCTCTTCAACTAAATCTGGAACCTTTAATACTTTCCAAGAACCTATAATTAGAAATATTTCTGTTGTTGTAGTGATGACCCTTCTATATAGTTGTACACTAGTTATTTCTCTCCGCACCGCTAATGGACCCCTTTTGTCATGTTCCATAATATAAGGTGTTTGTAATCTCCCGGGACAACCGACTCGTGAGTGACGAATTTTATCTGGATTTCTACTCCTCCAGGGACACGAAATGTTCGAAGTCAGGAAGAGTTTAGGGAGACAAGAAAAGAAAGGAAGAAAAAGGGGTGGAGGTTAAAATAACTCTATATTAACTGCATGTCGTGACATTTTCAAATCCCACATATCGCATTACTAAACTGTAGTATGTTACCACTGATGTTATTGAAATCACTTATAGGTAGTAGAGTATATCTACGTTTTAATTTCTTTAAACACTACTTTCGAGAATCCTAAATGAGAAAATTGAATATATTGAATCTTGGTACAATTAATAATTATATATATTAATTATAACCTCTTCCTTTACCGTTGGGTGAGGTCACAAGAACGGACTTCTTAGGGTACTTGTCTACTCGGATCACCCGATGTCAGGTACCCCAACGTTTCTTAGCTTTACTGACTCGTGTGTGAGTGTGTAGGTAAGGGGGGTGGGTATTGGTGTTTAGACTATATAAAAAAAGGGACAAACAAAAATTTCATATTGATTGGATGTTGATTGGATACCCCGAAGGGACTACCGAGTCTACCATTTCTTAGGTGGACGTTACACCCTCTGGACCCAAACTACGGACCCAACCCTGTTAGGGGACCTCCTCCCGTACCGTTGGGTGAGGTCATAAGAACGGACCTCTTAGGGTACCTGTCTCCTCGGACCCTCCGATGTCAGGTACCACAACGTTTCTCAACCTGTGCTGACTCGTTGAAGTGTTGGATGTTGTGATACAATCAAGGACAATATATCGTATCACTAAACCACAAAGACATGTAAAGTTTTACTAGTGATGCCACAGATAATGGTACAGTGGTTCATTTGAAGTTCAAATAGGAGGTACAAGGACTAATATAAAAGTAGTCAGAAAAGAAACAATGATTACAGTAACAAAGGAAATCGGGGGAAAAGACGGGAGAAATAGAAAGAGAGAGAACGAATATAAATACTTTAGGTATCCCTTAGAAGTAGTGTATAGACTAACCCACATCTAGACTCAGTTAAAAACAGACAGGAATTATACAAGAAAAAGATGAAAAAAGAACTTAGAAACGCAACTACTACTAATGAAGGAAAACTTCTTGTCATCACCCTTCCTTGTACCCTAACTTGTCCTCTCGTTGTACTACTGAAAAAAGTGGTTGGAAAAGGTGACCAGTGTACAAAGACAGTCCAACGAAATGAAGATGTTTTATAGTCTAACTAAGATCACCTTCGTGTGTCAAGAAAATAATTCGTCTGTGAGGGTTCTGTACCTTCGTCTGGTTGTCGTTTCCCCACCATTGTTGAGGGTGAACCGAAGGGAAAAATATAAGGGACAGAGGAAGAGAACCAAGACGGGATACGTTTTATCCCGAACATGGATGGTGGTTAGTCCTTTCCCTTACGTTTAACCGTATGTGTGTTCCGACTAACTGTCAACGCTCAATGTATTACTGTCCGACATAACACGTACAGGAAGGGTATTAAGTCAGACAATATTAGTCTACATACATACATATCTTATAAATACTTGGGAATTTCGACCGATGCCAATGAACTCCTGTGTCGACACGTAGTTCCCGCGTACACGACCTCAACCTCTTCGGTGACACTAATAAAGACATCGTATAACACTCGAGAGGACCCACACAGACCCAACCACAAATCTGTAGTCGAACGTAGGAAAAGTGGATCTGGTGGGGAGAACAAGTACGGATTGAAGGATGGATTGTTAAGACTAATAAGAGAAAACAGCAGACGTTGGGAACGGGGAACATAAGTATTCAAGTATACACCATCCCTTGTCCGATCGTTTCATTACGAGTTTTAAGAAGTTCGGTCCGAAGTCGTCACACACTTGGCACTTGAAGGTCTACAAGTTCGACCTAAATCTTTTCCGTCTCCTTGGTCTCTCGTTTAACGGTTGTAGGCGACTTAGTAGTTTTTTCGTTCTCAAGGTCTTTCTGTAGATGAAAACGAAATAACTGATGTAGTTTCGGAAACTGACACACCTAGTGTCGGTTGACACCTTTTAAGAAGTTCTCTACCCTTATAGTCTGGTGGAATGGACGGAGGACTCTTTAGATATACGTCCAATTCTTCGTTGTCAATCTTGGTCCGTACTTGGTTGTCTGACCAAGGTTTAACCCTTTCCTCATACAGTTCCGACATATAACAGTGGGACGAAGAATATACGTCTCATGTAGTACACTTTACGACCCGACCTCCTTCGTGTCCGATCTTAGTTCTAACGGTCCTCTTTATAGTTATTGGACTCTATCCGTCTACTGTGGTGGGAATACCGTCTTTCGCTTCTTCTTGATTTCTCGGAGAACTACTTTCACTTCCTCCTCTCACTTTTTCGATTGAATTTTGAGGTGTAAGTCTTTTGATTCTAATACCGTAGGTCAGGGTAGTGAAGTACCGTTTATCTACCCCTTTGTCACTGTCTGAAATAAAAGAACCCGAGGTTTTAGTGACGTCTACCACTGACGTCGGTACTTTAATTTTCTGCGAACGAGGAACCTGCTTTTCGATACTGGTTGGATCTGTCGTATAATCTTTCGTCTCTGCAATAAAACAGCAGTTTCCAGGTAGATAAGTTTCGATACCAAAAAGGTCATCAGTACATACCTACACTCTCAACCTGGTATTTCTTTCGACTCGTGGTTTCTTAACTACGAAAACTTGACACCACAACCTCTTCTGAGAACTCTCAGGGAACCTGACGTTTCTCTAGGTTGGTCAGTTAGAAATTCCTTTAGTCAGGACTTATAAGTAACCTTCCTGACTACAACTTCGACTTTGAGGTTATGAAGCCGGTGGACTACGCTTCTTGACTGAGTAACCTTTTCTGGGACTAGGACCCTTTCTGACTTCTGTCCTTCTCTTCCCCTACTGTCTCCTACTCTACCAACCTACCGTAGTGGCTCACCTACCTGTACTCAAACTCGTTCAAGGTCCTCAACCACTATCTGTCCCTTCGGACCGGACGACGTCAGGAGTCCCAGCGTCTCAGCCTTTACTGACTCGCTGATCTGACTTGACTTGACTTGACGTACCATCCCATTTCTACGATCAAAGGGTGGGGCAAATTTAGTGGAAGTTCAACTTTTCGTCCACCCTTAATCTATTTCTTTAACCTGTCTACCTCGAGTTTTCTAGTCGACACAATGACGACTGTGACCTACCACACCGAATCTAGAGTTGATAACTACGTCAACACGAAAGATTATCAAAAGGAGATAACCCCTTTGGACGCCCTCCCTCTCAAACGACGGAGTATGGTCAGTGGAGGGGTTTAATCCCTTTCCCGTTCCAGGGTTTGTACCTGGACGTCAGACTCACGGACACGACGGGTGCACCTCCCTCTCGACTGAATGGGTCAGGAGTGTCTTTCCACAACCCGACCCGTACGACGTTACCCAGCAAGGTTTACGTGGTTAGTCTCTGCTGAAGGAGGGCGGAGCTCACTCCCCTCCCCACGGACCCTCGGGGTTCCCGACCACCCCGTCCACTGACTGAACTGTCCGCGAAGAGGCGCAGTCGAAGGGTCTCCGGGGGTAAAGAGGAAGAATGCAGCATAATCCAATCAATTAATCTTTGTTTTTGTGAAAAAAACCAAAGAAACCGACTCTGGTCGTCGACGTCCGAACGAGTCGTGAATCCATCGGGTCCCGAAGCACGACCACCTCTACGGTGGAAAATCGGAGAAGTCGACTCTCATCGGTGACGCCCGGAGACCAGTCGGACGTCCGGAGGAGATGTAGGAGAGTCACTGACGAGGGGTGACCGACCACCCGACGGGTCCCAAAAGTCCCGACCCGGTGAGACGCAGGAAGAAGGCGACCCTTAAGTCGTAAGTCGTGGGATTCGCCGGGAGGAACGTGTCAAAAATCAACCGTAAAATCCACAAAAGATCAACGAAGTTTCTACCGTGAAGACGAGACACAAAGAGACCCCAACCACCCAAAGTTCTCTCTACCGTATTGTAAATTTACTGATTTAGAGACAACCCAGTCACTATAATTAAAGTCACTGTACCTATCATTGTGATCCGGACCTCGAACAGAGTAAACGGTCCACCGAAAGTCCAATAAACCCTCCAGTTGTCTGCGATTATGTAAGTAAAGAGTATTGGCACTGTGACTTTATGAGAAAACACGATTAATAAGGGAGAAAGACGTCAACAGGGAGTGTAATGACTACGACAGGTCCTCACCCAATACTTAGTTCGGTACCACGGGCACCTACCAGTATTCCTTCTCGGGGTTTATACACAATAACTCCGTTCGTACCTTGAAATAAAGAAATATTCAAACATAGGAATACTCAAATTTTTTTTGAAAAAATTTTTTTACCTTGATGACTCTAAAAATAAACAATTAAAAAAAACAGACGTAGGACACCTGTACACCCTAGAATCAAGGGGTTGGCACCCAGTCTGGACGCGGGAGACGGTACCTTCGTCCTTCAGAATTGGGAATTACCAACCTGACGGTCCCTTCAGGGAAGGAATCTCCAAAAATTCGTCGACTAGAAGGAAGTAAGTTCCTTACACTTATCTACCATAGTACACACGACCTGTGGGTCGACCCTCCACCCTAATATCGTACCTCGCTATATCCACCAGAAACGAGAAAACCAGTGTTCAGTCACCCGTTCGAACCGAATTTGACCTACTCATGAGGACCCCACCCGTACGCGGTCAGACATTCACCCTTGGTTTGTCAACGTCTTACACAAGATGAGTCACGATAAACGTTTTACGAAACTTTCATTTTGTCTCAATCCCTTCAGGTTGGCGTCTCCATCAAACCTCCACTCTTCACTCATAATCGACAAATTTTTTTCTCGTATCATAAAAATGAACGGTGAACAAGTGACGAAGGGAAGGAAAGTTACACGTCTTACTCTTATTGTAGGTACATGAGGAATAGATTTACAGTCAACTAGATTGACGGTCCGTCCTCTCCTCTTATTACTTGTAAAAAACAAAGAATCTCCGTCTGACGGGTTCAAGTCTAAAGATAGTACCGGGGGTTTGTCACAGACCGAATCACCAATTCTCAGACCTCGGTCTGACGAACCCAAGTATCGGGTCGACCTAGTGAATAGTCGTACCGTGACTGTGTGTGTGTTTTGAGACACTCCACCTTCACTCTTCCTCACGACCTCCCGTCTCTCCCTCTCGTGTGAGAGTAACTTGGGACGCTCCCGGATATCTCCGACAATCATCGACCGACCTTTTTCTTCGTTTTCATAGAGTCCAATCATTGGTCATCTTAATGGTCAATTCTAACCCTAGACCCCTAGCCCCATGGTCTTTCGACATAGGAGTAGCCAGTGTCGTCCTTCATGTGGATGTAGGAACTCGACCCCATTCAGCGAAGTCAGCACAGGCTGATAAACGTTGGGATACCTGACATCGGGCGGCCCGAGGACACAGGTATCCTAAAGGGTCCGTTCCTATGACCTCACCCATCGGTACGGGAGGACGCCCCCTAGAAGGGTTGGGTCCCTAGCTTAGACGTAGAAAATAAAGAAGACGTAACCGTCCGTCCAAGAAATGGTGATCAGGGTGGACCCTTCAGGTTCTCCCACGGACTTTACCGATTCAGTTCTTTCTCGACTCGACCTACTTGAAACCAAATCTCTATACCTCCAGTGGTCTTCTTTAGGGTCGTCTCTTCAATTTCTTGAACAAAACCCTTAGTTTGAACCCTCTCCCTTCTCACCCCGTCCCTTGAGAACGAAAAATAACATTCAAGACGACATGTTAAACAAAGAAATCGATACACGTACGTAACAAAATTAAAAACTTTTTCGTGTTTAATTACGGTTGACCTTCCACGGTAAATTGTTATAGTCATAGAATTTCTAGTCAGGTTCTGACTAAAATAAGTTCGGGTCGTCTCCCTACCTGTTCGGGAGTGAGGAAACCAAATGTGACTAATAAACAACGTCTCATGGTGGAACAGGTCATGCCATCGGTGAGTGGTGTACCCCGACAACTTGTGCACTTCCCTCTGGTAAGTTTGACTCCACACGACACTGAAATTTTATATTGACCTGAAGTTTCTGAATCATAATTTTTTTTTTCTTACATTTCGTGGTTTATTAAAAAATTTTTAACCGCTATAAAACTTTACTATAAAACCTATATGAGACGATATATTTTACATCACAATTTTAATTAAAGAGTTCAAATTAAAACGAAAAAATTTATACCGTTGATTTTTGATTTGAATACACGCATTGAGTGTAATATAAAGACAACCTGACACGACCAGATCACGAAAGTGACTAAAAACGACAACAAGTTCGTTGTCCTTCCCCTTTCATAGAAGGGTCTTAACCAGGACCCCGAGTTTTCATTGTTGGTTCGGACTTGTAAAAAATATTGAAAAGATGACTAAAAAAGGGAGTGAAAATCCAAAACTATCCACTTCCTTATCGAGAAAGAATTAGGGTCATTTTCAAACTTTACCAGTACATATACAAAACGTAAAACAAGGAACTAAGACGAGAATATTTTATGTATATATACAAAATTTATTATTATTGTTTTTTCTCTTCTCCTTTACATAAAAAATTTTACATCAACTCGACGACGACTTGAAGTGGTTTTTTATATTCGGGATAAACCGGTACCCTCTTCAGAAGGATTGTGAAGGAAAAGTAGAAGAATCGAAAAGATCGATAACGAAAAACTCTTAGGAGAAACTTGTTTCGAAAATATGACACGGTTCAACAGGAGTCGTTTTGGGGAAGAGATTAGTTGGAACAAATATAAACGGATAACCTGTGTTTAGTCCATAGGAAAACCCAAGTAAAATTCAACACGAGTTGTCAACACGAACACGTGTTACATTCTAAAATTTCTTCCTGGTGCTTTCGACTAAAAATCAAAATTTGTACATCTTCGACAACTTTACAGAGGTTTCGGAAAAAAAAAAAAACCGTCTACTCGGGAAACGAAGAATGTGGTCACCTTGACTGTCTGAAATAAGGATAGTGACGTCCAGTAGGTTCGTACTCGGACCTTATCAAATGTGGACTGAATTTCCTTATTTTCTAAAGAAGGAAAGGGGAGTTTTCCTGAGGAAATGAAAAAAAAAATAAAATTTTCAACAGAATCCCCCTAAGGGACCACCAGGTCACCAATTCTGAGACTCGTACCTCCCTCGTACCCAAACTCGGGACCAACCCCTTGATTCTAGGGTGTACGAACACAGGTTATTTATTTTATTTTGTTTAAAAATTTTTCAACAGAATTAGAAGAACATATACATATAAATTAAAATAACTTCATATCAACTAAAGGTTACAACATAATTAAAGACGACATGTCGTCTAAGTCAATATGTACATACATTCCTGAGGAAATCAAAATAAAAATACAAAATTAATTTTTAAATACGTCGAAATAACTCTATATTGACTGTATATTGTGACATAAGTAAAATCCATATGTTGTATTACTAAACTATATACATATATGACACTGATCTACTGGTATTATTTAAATCAGTTGTAGGTAGTAGAGTGTATCAATTTGTTTGAAAAAAAGAACACTACTCTTAAAAATTCTAAATAAGAGTCGTTGAAAGTCTCTTTCTAAGGAAAGGAATTTCCACTTCACCTGTACCGTGTAGAGTATCTAAACGAACGACGACGAAGTCAAAGCCGAAACGTATCTAGAATTTTACAACAATACCCACTATAAAAGGGACAACATACCCTTCTCTTAATTGAATCCTGATGAGATCATTATTATGACTTTCAAAGACTAGTGTCACTTCTATTACCACTTGGTTTCCTCTCCATTACCATGAAAGGTTTAACCGTCTCTCTTACGTCATGGTCATATCCGGTACACCCCCGTTTTCGTCTATTACAAATGTCAAAAACGAAGGAAAAGACCTAAGGGACGAACAAGGGTCTTATGGCGGGGGTAGTTTTTGGTCTTTTACAGAGAAATGCCAAATTTCACGTCTGGAGAAAAAAAAAAGGGATTAAAAAAAGGGGTAATCGAAGACTATGTAATATCAATCCCTCGTGAATGTGGGGAGTGGCTGGGGCGGGGGGGGCGCTGGTCAAAGGACTAACGTACAAAATAAAGAACCTAAAAGTATTAATTCAAACAGTAAGTGAATATCTTACTGGCATATAAAGACAGACAAGGTATCGGTCCTCTCAACTTAAAATTGAAACAAAACAATAGAATCGATTTCAATCATTTCTTATTAAATAAGACATTGTTACTTTAGGAACATGTAGAATCAAACTAGGACAACATGAATACCATTGTCCATGATCTTACGACACTGGATCCCGAATATAATTTAAAGCTCTGGAAGACAGGACAGGATAATTAGATTTAAGAGTCGCGACGGACGTCCCGAGACCCGATCACGACCTCTATGCCGTCCGTTCAAGGACGGGAGTTCCTGGAATGTCAGATCACCCCATCTCTCTATCCTCACCACCAAATCAGCGATTCGACACAGACTGAGAAAACGCTGGGGTACCTGACATCGGATGGTCCGAGGAGACAGGTACCCTAAGAGATCCGTTCTTATGACCTCACCCAACGGTAAAGGAAGAAGTCCCCTAGAAGGGCTGGGTCCTTAGTTTGGACCCAGAGGACGTAACGTCCGTCTAAGAAATCGGTGACTCGATACTCCCTTCGGGCTCTCTATCCTCTACTCTTGAGTTTATTTTATTACCGTGAGACACGACACAATGGTCCTTCCCGTGTCTGTCCCACGAAATCCACATACCAGTTCCAACGTGAGAGACTCCCCGTATGTCGAGAGACCCGACTTCCTATTTTCCCTTCGTCCACATATACTTCTTCCACTCATCCTCCCGGATGCCCCGTCCTTCCTTCTCGTACCGGACAGACTCCTGAACTTTCCGGTCACTCTAACTTCACGTCTCCACCTCCACCCTCTCATCCCCCTACCCTTTTCCCGTCCACCCTCACCCCTGTACTCTACTCTAATCTCTGTACACGTTCCCGTTCTAGTAAGTCCAGGAAAACAATCGACGGATTTCCTCAAATCTAAAATAAAAATCACTTCGTCACTCGACGACTTTCTATATTCGTACCTTCTCTACATAAGACTTAAAATTTTCCAGTGAGACGACGATATACTGTTTGTCAACCATCCTGTCCTCTCCCACCTTCGATCCTCCGGTAATTTTAACCCCCGTCGGTTGAAACATTTCCCGATCATACAAATCAAAACGTCCACTCTCTCAGAGACAGTGTTGATGAGGTGAAACGGAAACATCACGGGTCCGTCGGAATCCGTTACACAGTCACCCACCCCGACACACGACCATGTCGAAGAACACATTTTGGTCCGTCGTCCGGTAGAGTCGGTGAGACCCGAATCTACTAACGTCATTAGGGACGTTTTCCAGTACAACCGGACCCACAGATCCCACCATCGTCACCTCTCCAAACGTTCGTATAAAACCTCCATGTCGAGTGACCTACCCCAACCTATTCCTTTTCGTCCACGTAACTGTTACTAAAGGTCTGGAGATCGAACTTGGTCAATGACCCTTCTCTACGACAACGACTTTACTCCCTCCTTCGTGGCTCTATTCGTCCGGGTCCCGACACCCCTAGTCAAGTCACACCCTGTACCATTCAAACTTATGAACGACTGGGTAGACTCTGTAGTTCCTGTTCAACCGAAGTTTCGGGTCACCTTTCTCTACAGTCCCGATGTTCATCTAAAACCTGGGTCAGTTCATGAGCTTCGGTCCCTTCCACCACTTAAGACCCGAACCCAGGTGGTTGTAGAGAAGAAAAAGTTGTAGGTTTAGTAAGGTGAATCACGAGGTCAAAATAAGAACGAATAACAAGAAACCGAGACGGAATAAAAGGAGCGAGTGAAGACTCGAGGAGTCCTCGTTCGTCCAACAGGATTTAAGAAGGACCCCCGAAGAAATATCACAACTCGGACATCATCTATGAGTTTACGATTTCTTAATTAAATTTTTAGATACACTATTAGAAACTCATAAATTTACACCACTCCTACTTACCCAATTTCACTTAAAATAGAAGCAGATTTCATTTTACGAATTCATTGAAATAACCGTCATGTTACATTTAATTCAATTGTAAATAGTTTCCTAATGTGACAGTCCTCATAAGAGTCCCGAAAACCATGATAAACAAAGTCTCTCGGTCGTACAAAATTATCATCACTAAATTAAGCCCATCATGATGGTAATGTCCCTCCGACAAGACGATGTATCTTCCCATACACACCCACACACACACACCCAAGTACGTCTCTACCTCTCTCTTACGATAAAGTGTGACCCGTCTCGGTCTACCAAGAGAGGAAAGAGTATAACAGTGACCTAAACTTTAGAGGGAAGGTCACCCTGGTGACCATCTTCGATTGACTAGAATGAGGACCACCACACATAAGACTCAGAAAAATAGACGAATCTTTAAGGGAAGAGAAAAGAATTTTACGAGGAAAAGAAATTTTTTCAAACAAAGTCAGAACCACTCTACTTCCCAACTATCGGAAAATCACTAGGGGGTAAAAGTCCCCTGAAATCAAGAATACGAATCACATAATTCTTAACAAGATAATCCGACATATGGTACCTTAGATATACTAGAGAACACAGAAAAAAAGGGTAAGGGTCGACCCACCGTGGTAACCTCTGTAACTTCCTTACGGCAAACACCTTCGCAAGTCTGTTAAGGTCAAATTTCGTTTTTCTCTCTTAAAGACATTATAAGTACAATCGGAACAGGGTGTCCACTCAAAGGGTCTCTTCATACATCTGTCGTTGAGGACATCCAAAAGGACACTACGAGACAAATAAGGTGGAAAATTTAGTCCCTCGGTAAGTAATAGGTCTTCTCGGTCTACAGGTCGTATGACTGTCACTGGGTGAAGAAAAGTCGGGTCACGATGGCCTCTTGTTTTTTGGTTTGGGTGTGTTTTGTCACAGGCACGTGACTCCCCTAATCCGGACAGAGGACTAGACCACTCAATTCCTCTCACCCATTCAAAACACGTGATCCTGGGGGTAAAGGATTGGACATCGTAGTAGACTCAGGATCGAGAGTTTACCAAAGTCACTGACTTGAAAAACATAGACCCTGGACCCCTTCCAAATAAGGCAGTAGTAGTTGATAACGAAGTGTGTAAAGATTTGACCGGTAGACAAGAAGAGGTCCGGGAGTAAACTAACCGGTGTGACTGTAGACCCGTTCACGTCACAGGACCGTAAACACACCAGGGACCCAGGAAACCTCTCTCAACCCTGGACCCTCTAAAGGGAGACTCGGACGATCCAGCCCAATTGGGAAAAGAACAAATATCGTCATTAGGTTAATACCGGTCATCGGATCTAACCCCACTCGTTCATTCCCGAACGTTCGGACGACGGACATTTCCTTCAACACGACACTGTGAGACGGTGAGTAACAGGTGTAAACCAATATCGACGGACACGTGGCACCGTCTTGGTAACTCCTCAGTCCCGTCGCTGACGTACCGACGTCTTCGATTTCGAAAACGGTAAACCGGGAAATCTCTTCGCAAACGGACCGACCGAAAGAAGAACATCAGAATCCTTCATTGTAAACACTCGGAGTACAGACAAGTGGTGTATACGACACTGTAAAGAATGGTCACCTAAACACCACTCAAACCAATGTGAACGAGCATAATCACGAGTCTGGTTAAAGATCATTGTGTCACCCTACGGTTCCTACTTCAGTTCAGAGGTATTTCAGTTCAGTTCTGAGCCAGTTCAGAGAGCCTCGTTCTAATTGTATCGAAGGAGGACTTTTGGTTACCGCCACATTTGTCGAGTTATTAAGAGCGGACGATTGGACACGTACTGACTGAAACTGTCTAACAGACGGCCTCAAGTTGCGGGTAGCTTTACCGACACTTCCTTTTCTAAAGATACAAAACAGTGCACTTGGGACTTGTCCAATCACGACGAGAAATCTAAACTAACGGAACGTCCGTGAAGACGACTACGGTCGCAAAATGTGGAGAATTTAATAGCATAATGAAAAGTGTTATAAATATTTTCGAAACCCCCTGAGTATACGTTGATACCGAGGGAACGGGAATTCACTTGTCAGAACTGATGACTGAGGAATTTATCTAACACATAAAGTGAGAAATTTAAAATTAATATCCATGTTTTGGTCCGTCTAAAAAAAAAAAATTGAACGTCAGGTCGGAGACCTCTCTCTTGGTAAACTTCGGACGAATAGTAGAGAAATAGAACAGAAAAGTCCTGTGAATGCCGAAAATGAAGTTAAAGAGGAAACATGAACAATGTCGAATCGAGTGGGGTTTGGTGTGTAATGTCACTGTAAGTGTGATAGTCAAGACTAATGTAGTTACCGGAGTCAAGTTAAGTAACGATGTTTTTGATGACACTACATCCAAGTCCAGGAGACAAGACATCCTGAAAGGTGGACACATAGACTCTTGACCGAAAAGAAAATAGGTGAATAGAGACAGAGAACAAACATTATTCGAGTTCGTGTTCCCTAACCTCAAATTTTCCACTAAACTACCTACGAGTCCTTTTCCCACTCCAAACCGTTTTTGGAAAACAAAGGAAGTCTAATATAACTCCAAAAGACTTCGGATTTTTGGTGGATGAGTGTAGAGAACTCAGAGTCCTCAGTCCGACTACATAAGTGACCGTCTACGAAGTCCCAGTCACGTGTTCAGACTTACGGAAACTTTTTACACTACCGTCTAAATTTCGTGAGCAGACATAGACATACAGTAGTTCGGTAAAAAAAAAAAAAAACATTTATCATGAACCATACCTATAGTGTGTGTAAAATGGACCAAAGACTTTATCCTCCTCCTATGTCGAAAATCTCAACCCAACGGTTCTGGAGACTTTTGTCTACTATGTCAGGTCTGAAAGTTGGTACACCTTAAAGAAAAGAAAAGAAAAGAAAAAAAAACGACGTGACGTACCGAACGTCCTAAAATAAAAGGACTGGTCCCTAACTTGGAGTCGGTGACGTCACTTTCGTGGTTCAGGATTGGTGACCTGGTGGTCCCTTAAGGATTCAAATAAAAGAAATATCTAAGACTTCTTACAAGATAGAACAGTCAGGTGTCCGATCGAATAATCAGTAAAAAAAAAATCGTGTAACGAATTTTTTAAAAAAAATTAACTTCATGTCAACTAAATGTTACAACACAATCGAAGTCCACATGTCGTTTCACTTAGTCAATATATATATGTATATAGGTGATAAAAAATCTAAGAAAGAGATATATCCAGTAATGTTTCATAACTCACCTCAAAGGACAGATATGTCATCCAAGAATAATAATAGATAAAATATAAACCAACACACATATACAGTTAGGGTCAAAAGGTTAAATAGAGAGAGGGAACGGGGGTGGGAACGGAATGGAAGATCATTGGTATTCAAACGACAGATGTAGACAGTCGTGTAACGGAAAAAATTGTACTCAATTAAGAGGGTAAAGAATCAAGGAGCACTTGAACGTAAATCTCGAGAAGAGTGAACCTAACGGCTCCTCCCTTACCTTCCAGTGTCCGTAGAGACACTACACGAGACAATGGTACTATAAACTTTTTTACAGAGACCGGACCTCCTATCTACTCATTTATCGAGGTGTGGGGTACGGAAGGTGAAGACCCTCAACACCGACAGGTGTCTAAATTAAAATTAATTATTAACCCTACCTCGGAGTATAGTCACTGTAGAACCGTGAAACTTAACGTAGTCCCTTACGTGTCTACTCTGTGTCAACAGAATTTCTAGTTCAACAGCTACAGGTTTGTCGAATTCTTGGGAACCAACCTATCGATACCTAAACCTTTCTGACTTGTGTTTCTCAAACGTCTTGTAAAGAACCGGAAATAAATCCTACACCGTCTGGGAATTTACGGAAGGTCATCGGGAAATAGACATGAACTCTCCTACCACTTTCGAGTAATCCCACACTTTTTGTTGGCATGGTGGACCACAAATTTTCTCGGAAAGAGGGGAGTATCCACATTAATTAAACTGACACAAGTTACACACGAATATTTAAATGGGTTTACTTCCCGTCTGTTTTTTCGTTGATATCATCGTCGATGTTGTTTTTTACTCACTTGCTTGTTTGGTGTATGGGTATGAATCTCCTGTTCCACATATATAAGATTCAGATGACAGATTTGGATCTAAATCCTCTACCACGGAACCCGGTACACAGAACCTATGACTGTATATTTCGTAGGTACAAGGTTGTGGTTTAGAGACTGTGGGGACCCCAAGGACGTGAAGTTGAGTACGAGTCATGGACCTCACTCGTAGTCTGAGACATCCGGAAATATTGTGACGGGACGTGAAGTCTGTGGTCAGTGTCCAAAGGTAACAAGGTTCGGTGGGGTGAAGACGGACCGACTGATGTTTCAACTTCGAAGAGCATTGGTGGAGTCTAAACTATTAAGAGATCTTACTGAGTGTTGAGTCTTTTCACGAGACGAATGATGATAAAATAATATTTTCCACATTCACTTGTCGGTCTACTTCTCTGTGTATCCCGTACCAGATCTTCTCAGGGTCCGTGTTCTCGAAAACAAGGACACCTCAATCTCCCGTGGTGGAAAGGTAATGTAAACATATAAGTGTCTGCTCCTACGAGGGGACTCCGGACCACAAGTGGTAAAAATAACCCCAAAGTAAAGTACCCGTACTGACTCATTTAGTGACCAGTGGACTGACTTGAGCCAGAGATCGAGGGTAGGGACCACCAGTCCACCGACTTTCAAGGTCGGAAGATTACTGATCGAACGAAAAAGAACACTGGGGATATTAGGATTTCAGTAGAGTCACGGTCGGAACAATTGGATTGTTTGAATAAGGACGTTGAATTCTTTAAAGTTTGCAAATTTTATACACACACATACACACACACATAAGAAACAAGGATCAAGGACCGTGTCCTCTATATATATATATATATAAGATGGTATCGTAGGTACCAAGGTCCACATCTTATTGCTGAAGTCACAAAACATTAATCTACTTTGATTGGAACACAATTAAGACTGAGGACAAATCCAACGAGCCAAGAACCAAAAGAAGACAGTCATATTTATTTGACGGTAGAGAGAACTCAAAACCGAGTAAGAACACATACAAAAACACCGTATAAACTCAGTAAGGTAATTTATACCACAAAATAGTAGTAATTAGTCCAGTATACATAGGTACTACAAAGAAGGTGGATGGCTCACGGACACGAAAACCTCCTTGTTCCGTAGCAATTTATAAAATTTCTCTCTAACCTAGATGGGTAACCCCTAAGACGTTCATCAAACGAAAGGTTCACCTCTTTATACCGACTGTCCATGACACTTTCCTTAATGATTACATTAGAAAGAATTGAGAACCGAAACCCCCATCCTGACTCCAGATGGAATCTTCTACTGATACATCGTCAGACGAAAGATGGACCCGTACAAACCAAACCCTTTATAGATTTCGAGATCGTTTAACAGTCCCACAAAACGACATGAGACTTCTAAACGTCCCGGAAACTAAAACGAGATGAATTTCTTTTCACTTAACTTTCTTGAACCTAAGGTCTTAAAATTTTTCAAAACCTTCGTAAAACTAAATAATAAATCAGAGACTTATAAAATTTGTCAAATTTTACGATATCCGAAACAAAACAAAACGAATAAAAATTCTAAACCGATTGTAAGGAATTTCCTTTAGGAAGACTTATCCTTCAAAACCGACGTCGTAACAACAAGAGAGGACGTCAATGCTTGATAGTCACAACCATAATTTTTGGGGACTATCCAAAATCGAAATTCTGTTAGTATAATTAAAGTCGTTCCAAACAGATTAAACTACAACATCCGTCTCCTTTAGGGGTAGCGGATAAAAGAATATGATTTATAACTACTCGGTACTGAGGTATCTGAGGACCGACGAAGTGAAGAGTACATCGACTCCATCTCCGTCAACCGCGTCATCAATGTTTACATCCGAGTCACAACGACTCCTCACCTAGAATTTTCAAGAATAGTGTTCTTTGTGTAAATATTGAAACACACCACTACCTACAATTGATCTTAAGAACACCAATGGTAAAACATTATATAACTTAATAGTACACACTGACCTTGATTAATTACAATATATAGTGAATATAGAGTTAAATTTTTTTACATTCGAGACCACAGTCCGTGGTATCTAAGTCTGGGATCGAAGAGGAAAGTGATCGACACACTCAAATTCGTCTAATGAATTAGAGAAACCCGAACAAGAGGGTAGACATATATTGATCCCCTACGATCATGGTACGACACCGTTAAAACTCTCTTTTATGACACCCGGAATTGAAGTGTAGTCCGTGATAACCGATGACTACAGACAATGTTATTAGTTTTATAAACCCCCCCCCTCTCGAAGGGACTATCGAGTCAACCATTTGTTAGGTGGACGTTATGTCCTCTGGGACCAAGCTAAGGACCCAACCCTTCTAGACGACTTCTTTTCTACCTGATGAGCAAGGTCATAAGAACCCGAAGGAAACACCGAGTCGACCATTTCTTAGTCGGACGTCACGTCCTCTACGGCCTCTGATCCCAAACTAAGGACCCAGTCCTTCTAGGGGACCTCCTCCTTTACCGTTGGGTAAGGTCATAAGACCGAACCTCTTAAGGTACCTGACATATCAGGTACCCCAGCGTTTCTCAACCTGTGCTGACTCACTGAAAGTGAAAGGTAAAGGGACCACCGAGTCATAATTTCTTAGACGGACGTCACGTCCTCTACGTCCTCTGATCCCAAACTAGGGACCCAGTCCTTCCAGGGGACCTCCTCCTTTACTGTTGGGTGAGGTCATAAGAACGACTCTTTTTAGGGGACCTGCCTCCTCGGACCGCCCGATGTCAGGTATCACAGCTTTTCTCAGTCGGTACTGACTCATTGGCTCTCGTAACTGACCAATCTTTACCCTGTTAAACTCGAAGGTTTGTATTATCAGAAAAAAAAAAAAAGTTTGTATTATCAAAGCTAAATAGCTTTGGGTACTTTACACAAATTTACTCGTTTAAGTATTATTTTGTTCACTAAACTACCACTGTTTTAGTAACTGGAAACCATCCATTGATCATCTAACTTTCAAGAAAACGGGAAAGTAAAATTTTAAATTTTTCGCAAAATCTCAAACACCCCATTCATCTTGGTCCTTACTTCACGTAAAAGACTTGAATCCACGAGGTCACTGACCACTATGTCAATTCGGGGACAGGAGGTCTTACGAATTCCTTAGTCAGTGAAACACCCTTAAAAGATCCATGGACCCCGACTAGGAAAAATTCGTACTCTTTGAAATTATAAAATTGAGATATAACTTTGATCAAGATTTGATATGAGATACGGAGACACGAAAAATTTCGGTCTCAAACTAAAGACATGATCAAAGGACACCGACGATATTGTTCAATGGTGTCTTACCCACCGAATTTGGTTGTCTTTAAACAAGAGAGTGTCAACACCTCAAACCTTTATCCTTTAGTTCCACACTCGTCCCAACCAAGGAAAGCCCCGATACTCCATCTTAAACGGGGTACACAAAGAGGACCGGAGCCACCCGATCGAAGGAACCACAAGAACCGAATACCGGTACAGTGAGGTAAGAGAGATAAAGAACGGTGCACAGGAAGAGGAAACACAGGAGAAGGAAAGAGAAAATATTCCAACGAACAGAAACGTCAGTCCCGGGTAAGATTAGGTCTTACTAGAGTAGACCTCTAGGAATTGAATTAACGCAGACGTTTCACAAGGGGGGATGGGTCTATACCTGTGTAAGTATCCAAGACCCCCTGTATACAAAAAAAAAACTCGGTGGTAACTCGAGTCCTAAGTTCGTTCCCCTTATAACTTGTTATCAGAGAGACGCAGTACAACCGACACTACAACCAAGTAACCAGTATCTCCACACTTCACAGGTAAGAAATCTGGGGCAGGGGAGTCCTGTCCGAGATCTCTCTATCTATGTTTTTCCGTTTGTCTTCAGTTTCCCCGTCGGAACTAGTACCTCCAGGTCACGACTAGTCTCCGGAGTATGGGCCGACTACCGACTTACCTCTCGTGCTCCCCTCCCTCCGCGATCTGACGTCCAAGTTCTCGCGTCCTCCCGTGTCCCCACATCCGAATCGAATAGAGGGGCCTGCGACCCGACGGGTCACCGGAGGAGACAGGGTGGGCCGACGACGCACTGAGGAGTAAGGGACCCTTTTGTTCGGTGTTCACTCACCTCTCTCCCAACACACCTTCCTCCCTGACCGGTACGACTGACGTCGGGACGCAGGGAGACCGTCACCTCCACACTCTCACCCGACTTCGGAGTCGGTCTGACGATACGAGTGGACCCGGTTTGAGACCCTGTCCTACGCGAGGGGGTAGTGCAGTAGAACCTTACAACGGAACCATGGTTGAACGAAACAATGGATGCAGGAAACATGTCGACTCCACTTCGCGTCCGTCCGTCAGAGGTCTCGTTGTATTTTAATTCACCGTTCAATTTCCAAATCGTCGCAAGAGACTACAAGAAGTCAGCGGACGGATCTTTCAGTGGAGACGACAGTCAAAACTGAAGAATGAGAAGCACGCAAAAGGAGGAGGATGGGACAAAGGTAGTACGAAGAGAAAGTGAGAAACGTCTATATCTATATTTTCTCCTTACAAGGAGTAGGGTCATTGTAAAAAGATTCCACAAACCCCCTTCTCAAACGAAGTCTCGGAATTTTCTAGAAGTTCGGGACTCACTGTAAAGGTGTATGAATCATGGTCTGGTGTACAAAAAGTACATGAAACTTGTCTAGAGGACTGTCTTCGTTGTCATTTCTAACATAGAGATTACCGTTTAACACTAACTCGTAGAATACATCTTACCTCAAAAGAGTATTTTTACTACATTCACCGAATATCATAAAATTTATCAAGAGAGTCGTGGTAAGAAGTCCTTACAGTATTTATTGAACCGAAAACACCCAGTCGACCCTTACATTGTTAAAAATTACATCTGTGAAACTTACGTAAAAGAGTATACTACAGTGGAATGTTTCAATTATAACATGACAGAGGATAACTCTCATGTAAAAGAATATGTCACAGTGGAATATTCACTTAAATTCCTGTCGAGTACAACTACTCTACCCCTCTGAAAAATTAAAGAATAAACATTACGAAAATTGAAAAAGAGGAACCTAAATACAGACACGAACGAGTATATTCGGTTACAACCCGAAAGAGTACTAAAAGTTTATAGAACCTCATGTCTAAAAATAAGAAACCCCCATCCCACCCTTTAAACTCAGTTCATGTAGTTTAAGTTCCGTGCAGACAAAGAGTCCAAAATTTTTCACGGAACCCTATTCTTGTCACCGACAGTAATACGAACACTACACTACAATGTACGTATATTGGAAATTCGAACAAAAGGAAGGGTCCATACTTTCCAATGTCTTTTGTACAAGGTAACGGGACCAACCGTTTATGTGGTTCGAGTCCCTGACGATACGGAGGCACAAGTTTCGGGACCTTGTGAGTCGGAACCGGTAGTTGGTGTTCAACTTAGACTACCACTCGGGGACGACCAGAAGACGTACAAAGTCGGTAAATAACACTTTAGAGCACAACATGTCTCCGTCCAACACAACTTCCTGGGGGTTCAAGTCACTAAGTAGTCCTGAGTCTCCTGACTCGTATGTCGACATGAGTACTTATATTGAATAAAATCACTATCCTACGTCTCGGTCTAGTCGTCTCCTCTTCCGATCAGTCTACTTCAGAGCCCCTTTGGTGGAAATTCGAAGGTTCCCAGGAGGAGGTCACTTTAGTGTCTCCTACACGAACTTAGGGGATCCTTGTTCGACATCGTTGTAACCACTTCACGACTGACGGTCCCTTCGAGTAATCTCCGAACCGTGGGTTCCAAAAAGGACTCCCGATCAGTGTATCCAGGGGAGATGGAGGTCTCACAGTTTTAAGGTCTGAGGGTCCTCCTTTCGCCCACGAGATGTATTCAGTATATCAAAGAAGGTTGTGACATCCGTGTCGCTCGGTGAGAATAGTGTAGAACAATTATCACTCGTACACACGTACGAGAGTAGTAAAGATTGACGCTTGAGTACCTGACGTCGGACGGTCCGAGGAGACAGGTACTCTATAAGGTCCGTTTTTATAACCTCACCCAACGGTAAAGGAGGAGATCCCCTAGAATGTAGGGTCCATAGTTTGGATATAGAGGGTGTAGAAGACGTAACGTCCGTTTAAGAAATGACGATTGGGTGGTCCCTTCGGACTAATACCGCCCTTGAGAGGGGTTTAGGTTCAAAGGTCTAAGGACTGTTCCCGGTTGGAACATTCGTCCGGAAAGGTTCCTATCGTCAGTCCAGACGGTACAGTTGAAAAAAAGACGTACGTCCAAATTCCGTGTCAAAGACTTTAATCCGAAACGTGTAAGTCTCTGTATATATGAGGTACGAGTAAATTCATAAAACACAAATGAATTATCCTTTTACCCCGAAGGGACCACCGAGTCGCCATTTCTTAGACGGACATTACGTCCTCGAAGTCCTCTACGTCCAAGTCAGGGACCCAACCCTTCTAGGGGACCTCCTCCCGTACCGGTGGGTGAGGTTATAAGAACGGATCTCTTAGGGGTACCTGTCTCCTCGGACCGCCCGATGTCAGGTGCCCCAGCGTTTCTCAGTCTATGTTGTCTCGTGTACGTGTGTGTACGTGTATACCCGATCGTCTCCACTTCAATATACATATATCGAACTCATATGAGAAACAGAAACAATCTATGTCTTCATCATATACGAGTCGCATATTTTAAATTCGTTTCGTATTACGTTTTAGGTCTTTCGTCTTCTAAGAAGGAGGGTCTTTAGGAAGAGAACGACGTGGACAGCAAGGGTCAAACTACGTATAGAAAGGTCTGAAAAGAGAGAGATATATTTACACATATAAATTACTATCAGAGAGATCCATATAGTGTTAAATCCTTCCGGAATAATAGAACTACATTTACCATTTTGGAAATATATTACTTGGTTTTCTATGTGAATGAACAAGTTCTTTAACTCATTAAAGGTCGAATCCTGGATAGACTAAAAGAGAGTAGAGAAACATCGAAGAAAGAGATTTGTGAAAAACAAAAACTGAAAGTTTCCTTAACAAGGGAAGGACAAGAAGGATAAGTAAGTCGAGGGGGTCCGGGAGTATCTTTTTTCTTTCGTTATTATCTTTTAGACAATATTATGTTTAAAATATTTCATTTTAAAACATAGAATTCTATATAAGTCTATCATTAAACATATTGTCTTTATGATTTATTGTCCATATATCCCCGACAATACATGTGTCCTTAACAGTATTGACAAAAAGAACATTATCTTAAGTAACTGCCACCGGAGAGGATTCAGAACAAACTTAGTACCCGGACACGACACAAATAGAACGGACTGAAACCGTCGTCAAAGGGCGACCAAAAGTCAGAAGGGAGGTAAAGGAAGTGACTTACAAAGATTTGAGTGAGAGACAAGGAAGTCTGGAAAGTCAGCGAAGTTCACAAGACAGCGACGTACCTTGAAGAGACCCGCAGTGGTCTCACCAGCGGTGAAGGCAGAAAACAGACGTCAAAGTATGTTCGACAAGAAAGTGGTGGTGGGGAGAGATGGGGAGGTGGGACGTATGGAAGGGTGGACATAAGGAAGGGTGGACGGAGGGTTGATGTGTGTGTGTCTGTGTGTGTGTGTGTGTCTGTGTCTGTGTGTGTGTGTGTGTGTGTGTGTGTATGCGAGTCGAACGTAGACGAGGTCCCGAATCGAAGAACCTGTAGGGGAGGGGGTTTTCGAAGGTACTTCCACAAGGAAGGGACGAAGAGAGGTCGAGTGGAGATCGAGACCACACCCAGGACGAAAGAAGGCGTCACAAGAGAAGAAACGGGTACCATTGAGAATAGAAGGACACGACACCCACGGATAAATCGACCAAAACATTAGAAAGATTTTCTAACATATTCTCGGTGTTCTGAAGATACGATTCACTGGACATGTCACAAACGTATTCATCAATGACTTATTAACACACAATCTACCAAGATCATAAAAGGTCAAAAATAAAAAGACTTTAAAAATGTAAACAACCTACAAAAATCATATATCTAAGGTAACTAGACCTCGTCTGATGACTTTAACTTCTGGGACACTTTAAGGTACTTCGAACCGTCTTCGAGACGTTTCGACTCATTCATGGTTCCTGACAGGTGTGGTCAATCCTCTTACGATGACACTAAAAAGGTATTACTAAGTTGAATGGGGTCAATGATTAAAAACATGTGAACTTTCTATCAAACCTCATGAACACTAAGACCCACGAACACGATGTAAGTGCAACGTAAATGAAACTTTGTACGGTACAATCATAATCACCGCGTACGTTACCTCTACCAAAATAAGACCTATTTGTGAGAGTAAACTTTTGTACTCTCGAGTTCTCTTTTGACCTTCCAGTACAATGGGAAGTACCGTGTTTTGTTACGGTGGGGGTTCTCAATATAACTAATGAATTTTTTTATTTTGGAACTTAGTTTTCTACACCCTTTCTTTTGTTTTGGTTTTCTCCTCCCTTCTAACAGTGAGAACGTAACACTGAAACATATACATTCCAGACAGAGACATAAAAAGGTATCGTAGTTGAGTGAAAGAGGAGGGGTCTTATTTTGGTAGAGGTGACGTGCACGGTGATTGTGATTGTACCGTACAAAGTTTCATTTGACCACTTTACGACGACGACGACGACGATTCAGTGAAGTCAACACAGGCTGAGAGACGTTGCGGTATCTACCGTCGGGTGGTCCGAGGGGGCAGGGACCCTAAGAGGTCCGTTCTTGTGACCTCACCCAACGGTAAAGGAAGAGGTTACGTACTTTCACTTTTCACTTTCACTTCAACGAGTCAGCACAGGCTGGGGTACCTGACGTCGGGTGGTCCGAGGAGGCATTTGACCACTTTATCCGGAGTGATTAATGATTCAACATCGTGTCGTTTTAAAGGACCGTTCCTCGGCGAAATCTCTGAACTTCGGTGACGTTCCGGACTTCCTTGTCTCTCACTAAAATCTTAGTGAGACCGAGTCACTTCCTTTTCCTCCCTTCAAAAATGGTATAACTGCCCTTTCACTCAACTACGATGTCTTTCTACGTCTCTATCCGAAAGGTATATGTCAATATCATGTTCTTACTGGTAGAAGGGAGGAGAACAAAAAAAGAAAAGGTGTAGAAAACTAAATTGCAAAATAAAACATTCATTAGTTATTTTGAGCCCCCACCGTAACATAACACTCCCATTGTAATAGGAGGTCAAAAGAGAACTTGACAATACAAAAGTTTACTTTCACAAATAGGTCTTTCAGAGACTTCACCGAGGATCGGTCCTTTAAAAGGACACGGTGTTGAACTAATCGTTAGTTTTCCATATAAAGTGGTCAAATTGAGAAAGACTAATACATTCTCCAGAATTTTGTAAAAATATTGTCATGAAAATTTTCTTGGAATTGGATAAAAATAAGTCTATTAAGAAAGTCACATTAAAAATTGACTCAATTCAGAGAATCAATGATACGAGTACACGACATATCTGGATAGTCTTTTACATATAGTTCCAGTCAACACTCTTTAAGTGTTGACGAAATATTGTAGCCCTCCTAAAGTTCTTCTTTCAAGTCCTACACTTTAACACATTAGTTAAAACTTTTATCTGAGGTTCGTATAAGAGATCGTCAACACGGTTCACAACTTAAACCCTAGTTATTTGTACTAGACTTTTGTTCTTAAAGTGTTTATTTTTATTACAGTTTAAAGGGGAGGAGAACACAACTAACGTCACCACAAGAACACGGTCCTCCGAAACCTTAGTCTCCTTGCAACCCTTTTGAGGTCCGTTAAAGAACCCGTGCCAGTTCCTTCTAAGGAAAAGACCCATTTTGACTGCAAATACTTAGGACTCATACTCCCGAAAAATCTAAAAACTATGGATAAACCCTATTGCGTATCATCCCAAACAATTACACTTTTCACACTAAAACTTAAAGTTGTAAGTCCACGGTTTATCAAACGATGTCCCAGACCTTTGATATAAGATGTTCAGAATGGACCAAGTGCCGCAAAAACATTTATTTCAAAATAACCTTATGTCGGTGCGTCTAAACAAATGTATAACAGACACCGACAAAAAGGTTATGTCACCGTCTCTAACTCTGGGATGTCGTACGTTTCGGACTTTTGAAATGAGAGACCGGGAAATGGTTTTTTTAAACAGTCGGATGTTCTTGAATGGTGACCAGACCAACATATCGTTCTCGGACCCTTCTCAAGTCAAGTCAACGAGTCAGCACAGGGTGACAAACGCTGAGGTACTTAGCGTCGTGCGGTCCTTCTTGGACACAAGTTTGGACGGGAATGGAAAAGACTAAGGGTGGACTAAGGTAGAAAATGGTCAAGTTCGTCTCTTGTAGAGTTATCCTACGGTATCACAATAAAGATTAGTCTTTGACGAATTTAACTTTACATATATGAGGAAGATCTTTTCTATTATGTCTTTTTAGTAGATTGTAATGTCTCTGTCGAGACAGTTCTTGATCTCGACCCACAAAAGTTACGAAAACAAGTTTAACCTTTCGTACCGAAGGAATCGTTACTTTGACCTACATCATCTTGTGACTACCCTGTTTTCCGTCGAGACGTTGACCCCCAGGTCTTCCTTCTCCCTCACCCCTCTCCGGTACAAAGTACGACACGAACGTACCCGACGACCCAAATACTTGACTCGCCTGGCCGAAACCATGGTAAATGAATTAAAGTTGTCCAAGTAAAGGGGGTGAACGGACAAGAAACTAATTGAAGGATCTGTGAGAGGTGATCCCTAGGTAAAAGTTTTCTCTTCGATCCTCATCAAATGGAACCATGGAACGAAACAAAATAGGTACATTCGAGTGGACCCGGTGACAAAAGAAAGAAAAAAAAAAAAAGTGACAAAAGAAAACTTCATTAGAACAAATCAAAGACAGATTTGTATTAATCGTAAACAGTCTGTCAAAAGTGACATGTCTTTATCAAACATCGAGAAATCGAAAGAGAAATTGTGTGACAGAGATACAGGATCGAAACACCCTGAAAGACTTCAAGGAGGTTTCGTGAGTCGACAAAGTACGAATAACTGAAAACAAGACCGTACGAACCATATAACTAACGAGAGAGGAAACTTAGGGACACATAGAACCTATATAGACATTTTCGTAGACCTTACGACGAACCGTAAACAAATAACCTCTCATAACCACCCGGTGTCACTTACACCTCTACCCGCTCCCCATGTAGGGACACCGTTGTCCGGACCCGGATACGTCCAGGGAAAGAGAGGAGAGAGACGAGTCAAGGTAAACCGAAGAGGTAATACGAGGTCGGACGTCACCTCCATGGTCGAGGGGGTCGACGACGACAAAGGAACGTTACTTCCAAGCCGGACAAGACCCGAGTCGTCGACCCGTGTCTAGAGGGTGAGGGGACGGACGGACACCCGCGAGGAACCTAGGGTCGGACGACGGTCCGTCCCCGACTGACGTTTGTCTTGGGTGTAAATTCCGGTACTTTGATAGATCTCTTCTCTCTCACACTTCTGAGTCGGGTGTCTCTGAGGGAACACTTAACTCCACAACAATCTGTAAGAGACTTCCTCAACCCACGAGACCCCGTCGGGACGTCCGGTGTACATGTGGAGCTAGATCTCTATGTATACCTCCATCCGTCCAAACAGAAAACCTGGAACGGAAGAGTAAAGGACGGGAAAAGGTTGAAGTGTAAATAAATAAGGATGAAGTCAAACCCAGCAGGTTTGGGGAAGGGACGGGGACGGTACGGACAAGACTCCCGTCTTCGATGTCGTCGTTTGTATGACAGAGCCTCGAACGTAAGATCTACCTCTTCTATCGTTTGCTTGTCTTTTATACTGTGTCATGTTTTATCAAAGTAAACAAAACATATACACGAACAATTTTATCCTCAAACGGAACCCTACGTCGACCGTCAGTATCTCAAACGTGCTTTGACGGAATTGAACTTTCCATTCAGACTCTAAAAGATTTTTGGAGAATCACTTTTCGTAAGAATAATGAATTTCTTAAAAAGTCGATGACCACTCAATGACTTGAGTAAAGAAATAGAAGTCTACGACTAAGGTGTCTTAAACTCGGTTTACGGGTACAAGGACACCATTCACCTAACAAATAGAAAAACCCAACCCAGTAATAAAACGAAGACCAAGATCGGATACGAGTATTCCCCGATAATAAAAAAAAAAGTAATACTGTAGTCCTGTAAAATTAATATATACTAAAACGAATAAGAATAATGAGAATAATCAAATATGGTTTGATGAAATAAGAGGTAACAGGTAAAACAGTCGACACAGAACGTCCTTCTTTGTCAGGATCTGACCAAAGAGACGTCATCAAAAGTTCGACTTGTAAGTCCTTTTCTAACTCAACTGAAACTGTTGTTACATAGTCTCGACTGTATTTGTGTGTCCGACAGGACAGAGATCTGGGTAGGAACCGACGAGAAAACGACGAGGAGTCGCAAATAGTCAAGGAAAAGGGTCCTTTATCAGGTTCCTAAACCGGTCCTCGCTTCCGATGACACGAGACAGTGGACGGCGGGACGATTGAGTAGGGTACCGTAGGACAGGGAGGTGTGAACCTCCAAATCTCAACCTGTTAGACTTACTGTAAGGGATGTGGAGTCTAGAGAGGACAGGATGTCGGAGAGATGGGGACCTTAGAGTTTTGGTCACTTCTTAAATTAAGGTTTTTATTTGGGTTAGACTAATGACTACTGAAGGATAAGTAGGACCCTTCGGAAAGGACTGGAGACGGAAGATACGGAGCGTGGTGGAGATAGTCTCATATGTGGAGTAGTAACACTAAGCAAAAATAATTCAAAATAACTCTACATTAAGTGTATGGTATTTTAAATCGGTAACTTTCATATATTACGTTTACTGAGTCGTGTAAGTGTTTAAAGATATTAGTAGTGGTGTCAGTTAAAACCTGGTAAAACTAATGAGATTTTTCTTTAGGGTGTGGGAAACGACTGTGGGGGTTCGGCGGATACGAGGGTCGATACCCGTCGGTAAGTAGACAAAAGACAGAGATATATAAACGGATAAGACCGGTAAAGTATATGTCAGCTGGAAACTTATTACGTCCGCAATCCACACTGAGAAGTACGTCAGTGTATAGACGGATATTGACGATTAGTGGAGAGGTATATACACAAGGAGGTATAGACGTCTAAGTTGGTTGGTACCTAGTACATCATGACATCATAAATGATACTTTTCTTTCCGAACAAATTCACCTGGACATGGAGAGTCTGACACAACTAGGTGACGTTCACCTTAGTACGACATACACCGGAAAACACTGACCACAGAAAGTAAATCGTATCACAACAGTTCCAGACAGATACAACATCACAGATAGTCATGAAACGAAGAAAAGTAACGGTTTATTATAAATTAATATACCTATCTAATGTAAAATAAATAGGTAAGTATGAAACTACTTGTAAACAACAAAGGTGGAAAACCGATGACACTTATTACGACGATACTTGTAAACAAATGTTCAAAGACACACCTGTATAAAAAAGTAAAGTGAACCCAGATATGAATCCTCACCTCAACACCCAGTATATCAATGACATACAAATTAAAAAACTCCTTGACAGTCTGACAAAAGATTTCACCAACGTCGTAGGACGGTCGTCACATACTCCCAAGGTTAAAGAAGTATAGGAGTTGTGAACAATAATAGAAAAAATAATGTCAACTGAAAAAAAAAATTTGAAGTCAAATAAAAAGATCTCTTTTGTCACCAAGAATATGAAATCAAACGCAACCTTTGTGAACTCCTTTGAAAAGGGGGAAAGACACAATTAAATGAGTCGTGTATAATTGTCGTTTATATGACACTCGGTGTATATAAGAAAGGAGCCCTTTACTAATGTCAACTGAGAACTTGTTGTACCTAAACTCGATGTGTCCAGGTGTATATGTCCCTAAAAAAAAAACATTGAGAGAAAATTAATTAAATAAAAAATAACTTCCTATTAACGAAATGTCTTAAAACGACAAAAGACAGTTTGGAGTGATACTTAGTCGGTATCCATATGTATATATGGGAGGGAAAACTTTGAAGGAGGGTAGAGGGAGGGGTAGGGTGGGGAGATCTAACAATGTCTCGGGGACAAACTCAAGGGACTGAGTATGTCGTTTAAGGGCAACCGACAGATAAAATGTATACCATTACATTCAAAGGTACAATGAGAAAGGCATGTAGAGTGGGAGAGGAGGGGGAGGGGTACAGGTATTCAGACAAGAGGTACAGACAAAGAGGTGACAACGGGACATTTATTTAAGAAGTCATGGTAAAAGACCTAAGGTATATATATACAATCTTATACCATAAATAGAAAGAGAAAGACTGAGTGAAGGGTTGGGTCCCTAGCTTGGGACCAGAGGACGTAGCGTCCGTCTAAGAAATGACAAATTCGATGCCCTTCAGACACCTAAATAGGTAGAGTACTCTTGACTGAGTTTACACAAGGAAAAATACCGACACATTGTAAGGTAACACATATATATGATGTCGAAGAAATAGGTAAGTAGACAACTACCCGTAGATCCGACGAAGGTACAAGATCGATAACATTTATCACGACGTTACTTATAATCCTATGTACACAGAAAAAGTTAAAACCAAAAAAAAAAGAAGTTATTTATATATGGTGTTATGATATGAGAACTGTCATCCAACTTAAACACCCACACCTTGACACCTAAACCTCCCGGTTGACATTTCAATATAAACTAAAAAACTGATGAACTCCCCAATCATGGGGATTCGGAACACAACAATTTCCCAGTCAACATATCGGTAAGATCACCCTCACTTCAACATCGAATGACACCGAAACTAAGTGTAAAGGAACTACAGATTCCAACAATTTGTAGAAAAGCATACGAATAACTGGTGAACATACAGTACAAACCTCTTGACAGATAAGTCTAGGAAACGGATGAAATTTAACGCAATAAACAGTAGAATAATTCAACCTTCACAAAAAATCATATAAGATCCATATTCAAGGAATAATCTATGTAATAACTGTAAACCCCGGTCTATCAACAGGACAAATAACATCCTACAAGTCATCGTAGGGACCGGAGATGGTAGACATATAGACAACATAAAAGGAGGGTTGGGGGTTGACACTGTGATTTTTATAGAGGTCTGTAACGTCTTGTATGGGACCCCTGTGTCCGTTTTATCAGAGGAAACTCTTCGTGACTAAATCTCTTTAGATCAAAAAAAAACATTGAAAAATAAAATGTACCCCATATCGGCTAATTGTGACAACACTATCAAAGTCCACTTGTCGTTTCCCTGAGTCGGTATGTATATGTACATAGGTAAGAGGGGGTTTGAGGAGAGGGTAGGTCCGACGGTATACTGTAACTCGTCTCAAGGTACACGATACGTCATCCGGGAACAACCAATAGGTAAAATTTATATCGTCACACCTGTACAGGTAGGGTTTGAGGGATTAATAGGAAAGGGGGATTGAAAGGGTGGTTATTCACATTCAAGCAAGACATTCAGACACTCAAACAAAGGTAAAACATTCATTCAAGTAAACATAGTAAAGAAAAATCTAAAGCGTATATTCCCTACAGTATACTATCTCTTTAGATCAAGAAAAGGAGAGGGGAGTCTTGTCAGGGAAGGAAAGGAATACCGTTGGTAATTAAGAGAAAGAAATTTCTCAATAGAAAGGTAATTTTTTGTATGTTCATTTGTGTATATAAACATTCGGGGATGGGAAGAATCTATTTACTGTCGTCTGAGACGCATAAAAAAGACGGACCGAAAAAAAGTGAGTTTTAAGAGACGACCTCACCGCTAGTGAGACACCTTCCTATATCTCTATAAGAGGTGAGCAAAAATATCGAACGTTAAGTCTGATATTACTTGGTATTGAAAGGTCGGTCTACCATGAAAATTCAGAATACGAGTCTTCTGAATTATGCTTACTTCTCAAGGAATATTCCGAAATTATCTTTGTATAAAGGACTGATTACCGACTTTACCGACACGGTCCGTTTGTAACCCTAAAGAAGAGAATGTCTTATGAAACCCCATCCTTGACTGAAATGGTCATCCACGGTGACAATCTATCGAAACCGTTCCGAATAAGGAACTGATAGGAAATGACACACACACACATAAAAATTTTATAAATATGTGTCCTATTTTTTCATTTCGGGATTTCTTTTCCATATTTTGACGAAAAATGCACGGGGATGGAGTGGAGTCAAGGGAATGGGTCTCCACTGATGGAAGTAAGTAAAGAAAACAATAAGACGATTTCTAACACACACACACATATGTTTGCGGATGGACGAATGTATACACCTATATACAAGGAAATTTTTATGTATACGACCGTATGGATTCTGTGGTAAGGGGAACGTAACATGAGTAGTGAGCTGAAGTCACGTGTCCCTAGAAGGTTTACGAACGGAACGACAATTATATACGTAGTAAGAAATAAATTTGTCAGAATATAACTACTTATAAATCCAACATAGGTAATAAACGACGAAATTTAGTACGACGTTTAATCATAGACATGTATACAGGAAGATCGGTGTGTATGTGTGAAGATGTCCTATTTAAGAATCTTCTCCTTAACTCTTCAACCTCCTTTACATGTAAATGTAAAATGTAAAACTATCGAAGATATGAGTATTCACTCTACTCTTGTTATTTTGGATTAACGATGACTTGTAGAAATACCGGATGTTAGTCAAACAACCTCTTTTTATCGGAATTCTCGGTCGTAAACACTCCTACCCCTCTTCAGAATAATTTCTTTTTCTGATTCCATTATCTTAGTGGTCCGTCGTTTGTGGTCCTTCGGAGTCCTTAGAGAATTTGAACTCGTTTATTGTCACTGAATGTCTCCCATTATCGGTAAGATGGGGAAGAGTGATTTTTTCATTTATTAAACCTTTGGTCCTCGGAGGAAATCCTATATAAACGTCGACTTTAGACAAAGTACCTATACCCCCTCTTTTTTATTAAAAGGGAGATGGAAAGATCCAAAAACCGACTCTGGGGACATCGTTTTCCGTCTAATTGCCGCCCCTACCACCACCACCCCCCCCGCTTGTTCGTCTTCGAATCATTGTACCTATGGAGGTCACATGGGTCCTTTGGGACTCATTGAGGGGTCTTACCGGGTTCGGTGGTAGAATTCATGGTAGAGGTCGATTTCTCATTTCTTCTACAACAATAAATACCCTCCAAAAGTTCCGTTTTCGTGTCATTTGTTCCCATTCCAACAGTACGTCTAAATTCAGGTACGGAAGAGGTAACAATTCTCAAAGATCTCTAGATCTCAATAGAAAGAGAAGGACCATGTCACTCCCTCACTTTCACTTCAACGAGTCAGCACAGACTGAGAAACGCTGGGGTACCTGACATCGGATGGTCCGAGGAGACAGGTACCTAAAGAGGTCCGTTCTTATGACCTCACCCAACGGTAAAGGAAGAGGTCCCCTAGAAGGGTTGGGTCCCTAGCTTGGACCCAGAGGACGTAACATCCGTCTAAGAAATGGTCGACTCGGTGTTCCTTTTGGGAATGTATACCTCCAAAGGAAATATTTACGTTTACAGAGACTGTTTCCCATTGAAGTTGAGACAAAAATAAAAATAAAAATTACAATAAACCAAACCAAAACGGAGTCCCGTACACCCTACACCCTAGGATCAAGGGACGTCACCCTCACGTCTCAGAATTAGTGACCTGACGGTCCTTTCAAGGGTGATCCAACAATCTCGAAGAGGAGACAGACGACAAAGAATTTTTCTTAGTCGGGTGATATTAGAAATACGGTTTCTCTGTATAAAACTCCATCGTTTAAGACGAGGGGAAGTGCCCGGTAACACCGGAAGGAAACCGTACGTACTAATCAGAATACCAACGAATGATTTAGTTGTCTCTGTGACCGTATGTCCTATAGATTCTCCGTAGAGTATGTGTAGTTTACTCTTTACCAAATGATTCTTACTTCCATCTGAGACTCAGACCTTCAGGGTCCTCTCTTACTCATTTTAAATAAAGTAACACAGTAAGGAGACGAATTAGGTGTCCCACTTTATCTTCCGAGACCCTGAAACGCCTTATAAATCCAAGATAATATCGTTCAGACTGAACAACAACAACTCAACGAGTCAGGACAGGCTGACAAACACTGGGGGTACCTTACGTCGTGTGGTTCTAAGGGACAGGAAGTGATAGAGGACCTCAAACGAGTTTGAGTACAGGTAACTTAACCACCACGGTAGGTTGGTAGAGTAGGAGACAGTGGGGGAAGAGAAGGACAGAAGTTAGAAAGGGTCGTAGTCCCAGAAAAGGTTACTCAACCGAGAAGTGTATTCCACTGGTTCCATAACTTCGAAGTTGAAGTCGTAGTCAGTAAGGTTACTTATAAGTCCCAAATAAAGAAAATCCTAACTGACCAAACTAGAGGAACGACAGATTCCTTGAGAGTTCTCAGAAGAGGTCGTGGTGTCAAACTTCCGTAGTCAAGAAACCGTTAGTCGGAAGAAATACCAGTTCGAGAGTGTAGGCGTGTACTGATGACCTTTTTGGTATAGAAACTGATATTGTCTGGAAACATCCGTTTCATTACCGAGACAAAAAATTATGAGATAAATCCAAACAGTAACGAAAAGAAAGGTCATCGAAGTGGACGGAAGATCTACTACGCATTGTCCTTTTATCGACATCGACTAAACATAAGACTGAGACAGAGTTAGTGTACCTACGACGACTGTGGGAACTGAAACTCAAACGGAAGTCCAGAGAGGTCAAGTACATCTTCTGTCGAACACCGTAACATCTCAAAAATAAATCTTATAAAAAATGAAAACTCTAGATATATCCTTCTTACTAGAGTTAGACTACAAATCCCTACACCTATACGTATGAAAAATCGTAAAGAAAAGATAAATAACTTTTATCATTGAAATTTGTAAACTTAAATACAATCGATACCTTTCTCTTAGACTTTTGTCTTAGGCGTAAGTTTGTGTAGTTGTGTCTGAACACAGTTGATTTTCTTTTAAGTCCTCTAAAGTTTATTCTTAAAGAAGTCTTAGAATTCTTAACGTCAAGTCCTCTTAAGGGACGGTCACCAATCCTGAGGTGTGAAGGTGACGACCCCCGGATCCAAGGTAGGGAACAACCCTTTGATTCTAAGGTGTTCGACACACCACACCGGTTTTTTTTTAAGGTTAAACCCTCTGTGTCTAAACCCATTGGGATTTTAACACACCGTTACCGTGGGGTGAGGTCATGAGAACGGACCTTTTAGGGTACCTACCTCCTCGGATCATCCGACGTCAGGTACCCCAGCGATTCTCAGCCTGTACTGACTTACTGAAGTGAAAGTGAAAAGTGAAAGTACGTAACCTCTTCCTTTACCGTTGGGTGAGGGCACAAGAACGGACCTCTTAGGGTCCCTACCCCCTTGGACCCCCGACGGCAGACATCCCAGCGTGTCTCAACTTGTGCTGACTTCGCTGAGTCGTCGTCGTCGTCGTCGTCGTTTTCACACAATATTCCTTCTCTTTCTCAGTCCCGAATATTTCTGTTTTTCGGTTCTACAATTTTCAAAGGACCATTCTTAACACTACCGGAGACTACACTTAGTCTATTATAAACGGGAACTCCTTAGTATTCAACAAAATCCCATCCCCAGGTTATGCAAGACCGTCCACAAGACTTCGACTTAGGTCGGAAACATGGGGTTGTGACTTAATTTAGAACCTCTGTCTCAAAACCCGTTTCATCTTTTCTTATCGAAATAACCAAACGGTGCGTTTTCCCCTGTGTCACCCGACTACGGGAGTTTTGACACAAGATTAGATCCCCCTCATCACTCCATTTTTCAAAATATCATTACCAAGTTTCTGACCCATCAGCCGAGCACCCGTCAGAAGACTAACCAACCACCACTCCATTCACCCTCAGTCGTAGTAGTCAGAAGACCAAGGTAGTCCAGACCCCAGATCACGAACACCCGTCGTGAGTTAATTGAAGAGGGTTGACCACCCCCAAAGGTATAGACATTTTGTTTAGTTTTTATAACAAGACACATAGGGACCTCCCCCCTGGTCCTGGGACGGGTTCCGACGTGATAACAAAGAAAACTGAGAAAGAGGGAAGAGAGACGTAGGGGAGGGAAGGGATTAATCGTAGACAAACTTGGACGAGTGACTTTGAGTCCCTTCCAGTACCTCTGACTTACTTCGGATAAAGGACATTAGTTCTTTCCTCTTGTGTCTTTTCCTCGGGCTTTCCCAGGACAAGTCATAGTCAAGACTACTGAAGTAGTCCAGTTTTCCAGTCTAAGGTAGGTTCGACTGTACACGTATGCAGTATGAAGGAATTGCCGGAGGATCGAGGTAAAATCTCTCAAGAGAGACATCATGACTGAGGCACAACTAAAAGGAAAGTATGTACATGGGAACCTACCACCAGAACCACTCCTTTTCACTCTTTACACTTAGTAAAATTCGTCTACGTTTACCTCTGAACTCTAACACCGTAAACTATAATAAAGTCAAAATAAATAGTAACTAAACTGAAGAAAATGGGGAAAAACTAGGTTCCTAAAAGTTTCAGTTTTAATTAAAATATAGACTGTGTCATCTACACACTATCTCAGTGTATATTATTTTTTACCTAAGTCCACACAATATATAATTCGTATTAACTACGTATTGTAAAAGGATGGAAATCAACATCGGGACAAACTTAATAAAAGATGAAAGTAAATAAAAAGTTGTTAAAGTATACCTTTCGTTTAATTCTCCCAATTTTTTGGGTCTGTCGGTGAATCTCATTGGAAGGTCCATTGAAAATATTGAAACTTCTGACGAAATTAAAGTTTGTATAATATTACTCGTAGAGGGTCGATTGTTTCGTTAGGATTTCTTCAGTAAACCTCGAATCAAACCCGATTTCTTCAAAAAAGGGTATTTTCATCGACAGTCCTTCTGTCGATATGATACCCATTTTATAGAAAAATACCTAGTCAGACCCTCGGATTATCAGTAAATTAGGACAGAGACACCCCTGACATCCAAGTTTCAACTATAGTCCGACAACCAACCGGTATCATTGATAAAAGCTAGACCCTTTCTTTTAAGAAGGTCCGTACTACCGACGACGAATTACCGATTCCGAAGAACCCTCATTCGGGCGTAATCACTTAGTTGTTCACATCAGGTATTAAAATTGTTACTGGTTTACTGATTTACTCATGAAGTTTCGATTACGTAAAATTTCGAAAACATGGAAATCGAGTTGCCCTTTACGGAACCCTTATCTATAAAGTTGTTGAACTTTCTATAAAAAAAAACGTCATCTTTATTGACCTAAGATCACTTTTCTCTAATAATTCTTCTTTTTTTGAGTGACACGTAAACCGCGAGTAGGTGAATTCATGGCAGGATTTATATCA
Organism: Capra ibex; assembly: GCA_006410555.1. NCBI lineage: Eukaryota > Metazoa > Chordata > Mammalia > Artiodactyla > Bovidae > Capra > Capra ibex. The sequence goes on along the minus strand of SJYO01040301.1, from coordinate 232,520 downwards.
CGTAATGTTTACTCGTCGACGGTGTTGGGATGAACGTCGAATCAACCTCTGTGTTCTGCATTTGAACACTTTACATCTTTGTTTACACACCTGTCTTACACTCATGTGGGAGTCACGATGCTCGGGACTGTTGGTCCTGAAGACGGTACTCTCACAAGACCTAGACACGGTGGAAATACCGTCGGTGATCGGTGTGACCCGATACCTCGTAAACTTTAAATCGATCTCACCGGTTCCTTGACTTAAAATTCAAAAAAATTTAACTAAATTTACAGTTATCGGTGAATTAGATCACCGGTGTCATAACGTGTCGTGTCTATCCGGAACTTATCAATTCTTAAGTCCCAAACGCCCCCTTTATGACACCCAATTTCATTCTTCCCTTCTAACAGTTTACGATCCTCTGAAGTAACTTTCCTCCCCTCCGTATACATCCGACCTTACAGATTCTAAACCGGTATTTTCTCGTACTCGTTTCGTGTAACGAGGACCGCCCTTCACCTTCCTTTATTTCCTCTAACCACGATTAAACACCTCCAGGAACTTATAATCACAGTCCTAATCAGGACTTCCGTTGTCCCTTACTCATTCTTATTACGGATAGTCGACACTGTATAGAAGGTTTATGACTTGAGAACGACTTCGGAAAGGTTATCTTTACCCACGAAATCCTTCTAAGTTGACCACACCTTTTGTCTCCCTACTCTCCCTTCTTTTCTGAGGTCCGTCCCGTATTTAGACGTAGTGTTAGAATGGGAACAACTGACACGAAAAGAACCAGTGGCGGGTATTGACTGAGAGGGGTGGAAGTTGTAGGAGAACAGACATCAACTTCAAACATAAATTCCACTCCCAAAACCTGTAAAACCACTCAGTGAGTCAAAAGGACCCAGAGAGGGTACATAAGTATAATAATTTGAAAACGAACTAAAAGAGGACAATTAGACAGAGTACAGTCACATTGAGAATCTGGTCGGTCTTCTAGAATCTTCCCGTCTGTTTTTACCGGAGGAAGAATTGTTGAACTACAACTAAACTACACAAAAGAGAGAAAAAGTTGAAGGGACGTTCAAGAGAAATTGCATCGAGGATGTTTAGGGTCAACTTTATGATGAAGAATCCAATTCGGAAAGGGACCGTATTAAGGTCTTAGTAACTGAATCCTAGAGTCTCCAGACCTTTAAACGTATAGAATACCGTCGAACATATTACGGAACGGATATCATCCACGAAATACACACAACCTCAACTTTCTGTATCACACATAAATGATACACTCCCCGACTAACTCTAACTTTTGTATCTGTTTTTACCCTTCGATCGTACTGGATTTATAATCTTGAGTTGTTTCGTACACGTTGTTTTTTATTTTGAGGTTCGATATCTGATTACAACCAATAATTATTTCTACATTTTTGGAATTTATTTTACAGTTTCACAGATAGGGAATTATCGTAAATTCCCTATTAGTCAGTACTGAACTATCACACAAATAGGACCCTTAATTTAACTAATTACGTAGTATAACTAGTTTGTTTTCTCACTTGGGGGTATAGTAGTGTTTGTGATTTATCCGTCACATATCATAGATATGGGATCATCAGTGTTAGAGTATTGTTTGAACTTTACCATGAAGTTTACTCTCTTTCTTATAGAAAATTGTTTTGTCATGGGTTGGTATTTGAGTCACCCCTTTATTTCTAGAAGGAGCTGAATACGACCCCAATACGGGACTCATAACCTTCGACTTTTACGAAAATTATGTGCATTGGATAACTTGTAGTATCAAATCGGAATTTACACAAGTCTTGTGAATGTAATCGAATGTCAACCTTTTTGGTAGAGTGTGTTTCGGATAGAGTATTATTTCACAACTTTTAGAGTAATTTAACAATGACTTGGTTTGAACCTAGGTGGACGAACTACGTGTCGTGTCGGTCAGATGACTGTGGTCCAACACGACTTCCTACCCTGTCGTAAATAAACGTCCGGAGGTTCGTTCCTCTTACCCGTCGAACACGAGTTTTCTGGGTTTGAGGGACCACTGAAAATCCGTTCCCAAAAATTTCGGTTATAATACCCACTCCCAGCATCCCACGGACTAGTCGAGTGCCTGTAAGAAGACTAACCAACCACCATTTCATTGTCCTACCACAAAGCCCTTAGAGTCAGTAGTCAGAAGATCAAGGTTGGTCAGACTCCAGATGCACGAAAACACCAGTCGTACATGAGTTGTAGTAGTTGAATCAAAGACGTCTTGTCGAGTTTCTATGCCTAGTCTAACAATAGACATGGGAAGTCCCCCTTGATCCTCAGGACACTGATAACAAATTCGATAATAATGGAAGGAACGAACTGACGAAAGAGAAAGACGTAAAAGGTGAAGAAATTAGTAACTGACCTAAAAGAGAAACTTTAGACTCCTTCCGGATCCTCTACTTTCGAAAAATATGTTTGTTTGTCCCCTGTGTCTCCCCGAACATGGGTCCTCCGGGAAAGTCTCAGGACGAACCAAAGTGTTACATAAATTATGACATGACTTTCACTTTTTGTTACCAACAGACCAACGTCTTACCAACAGTCACACAGTTAACAAAGGGGAGAACTACCACACCGACTGACCTTCGACACTGACGACGGTGGGTCGTAGTGCTCTCTTAGTATGACGTATAACATTCGGGTCCTTTTCTAGTTTTAAGTTTTTAACTTCATGTCAAAGATGACTTACGTGTGACGAAAACACGGTAAAATCCCAACTTTTTACCTTTCGACTTGGCACCATTAAACCCATGGTAGACATCAACCCTCTAAGGATATTTTTGGTATCTACTCATTTTCTACACGTGACAACGTTGATTACTTCATCCATTCTACTTCGACTACTTACGACAGACTCCTGACTTCGACCGTGAGAAGATGGACAAACACCTTTATACTCAGTTATGTTGAAAAACCCTTAATTGATCACTTTCACTTCAGTGAGTCAGCACAGGCTGAGAAACGCTGGGACCCCTGACATCAGGTGGTCCGAAGAGGCAGGTACCCTAAGAGGTCCGTTCTTATGACCTCACCCGACGGTAAAGGAAGAAGTCCCCTAGAAGGGTTGGGTCCCTAGCTTGGGTACAGAGGGCGTAACGTCCGTTTGCGAAATTGGAGACTCGGTGATCTACCAGAGTGTTTGATATTTTTATAAGTAAGGCAGACCAGTCTGTAAATGAAGAGTCTTTAAGAGAATTCTTTTGGACTATATAACTGTTTCTTCACTTGTCCATAAGTGATATTGTAATCAATCTTCTTAGTTTTTACTGTCATTAGGATTACGGTGTGTCACCCCTTTATCAACTCTGGCAATTCCCCATAGGGATGTCACCTCATATTAATTAGTAATCTTGACAAATTCCGAAAACTACGATACTCTTACGAGAACACAACCTAATCTTACTATGTTTAACACAAATTTGTAAGGGAGTACCACATATTTTTAGAAACAAAGAACCACCTTCCCAATATTGAACAAAAAGAAAAAGAGACCAATTTAAAGACTCAAAACTTTATCGAAGACTACGTAAAGGGTCTTAAATCTATCAACACACAAGACTGATAAGGTTTATTTTTCCTCCTACGTTTCTTCAAGTAATACTTTTCGTCGTTATACCATAAAATGTTTTCAACAGAAAAATAATTTTTAAAAGAAATTAAGAAAAACTACCCGAAGGGTCCACCGTGATCACCATTTCTTATGGGGACGGTTACGTCCTATGAATTCTCTGCACCCAAACTAAGGACCCAGTCTTTCTAGGGGACCTTTTCCTTTACCGTTGGGTGAGACCATAAGAACGGACCTCTTAGGGTACCTGTCTCCTCGGACCGTACGATATAGGTACCCCAGTGTTTTTCAGCGTACACCCAAACTAGGGACTCAGCCTGTGTATAAGAAAAACTGCCCTGTGTGTAGGTGTCCCAACTTTTTAGTTTTTACATATTATTTTATACTTTAGTCTTCACCAAGAGTGTGGAGACAGGGAGTAGACGGGTCAGGAAAGGAAGTTTGGTTCGTTCCCGAACACACGAGAGACGTGTCTTTCGGTTTGAGACTGTCATTCATAAACGACACTCAAGTCAAGTCAAGTCAGCGAATCAACACAGACTGAGACGCTGGGGTACTTGGCGTCCGGAGGGACAGGTAGTGGTTGAGGGCCTCAGGTGGGTTTGGGTACAACCACTACGGGAGGTTGGTAGAGTAGAAGACAACAGGGGAAGAGGAAGACGGGAATTAGAAAGAGTCGTAGTCCCAGAAAAGTTTACTCAGTCGAGAAGCGTAGTCCACCGGTTTCATGACCTCAAAATCGAAGTTATAGTCAGGAAGGTTACTTGCGGGTCCTGACTAGAGGAAATCCTACCTGACCAACCTAGAGGAACGTCAGGTTCCCTGAGAGTTCTCAGAAGAGGTTGTGGTGTCAAGTTTTTGTAGTTAAGAAACCGTGAGTCGAAAGAAATATCAGGTTGAGAGTGTAGGTATGTCCTGGTGTCCTTTTTGGTATCGGAACTGATCCGCTTGGAAACAACTGTTTCATTACAGAGATGAAAAATTATACGACAGATCCAACCAGTGTTGAAAGGAAGGTTCCTCATTCGCAGAAAATTAAAGTACCGACGTTAGTGGTAGACGTCACTAAAAACTCGGGGGTTTTTATTTCAGTCGGTGACAAAGGTGACAAAGGGGTAGATAAACCGTACTTCACTACCCTGGTCTACGGTACTAGAATCAAAAGACTTACAACTCGAAATTCGGTTGAAAAAGTGAGAGGAGAAAGTGAAAGTAGTTCTCCGAGAAATCAAGAAGAAGTGAAAGACGGTATTCTGACCACAGTAGACGTATAGACTCCAATAACTATAAAGAGGGTCGTTAGAACATAGGTCGAACACGAAGAAGGTCGGGTCACAAAGAGTACTACATGAGACGTATATTCAATTTATTCGTCCCACTGTTATATGTCGGAACCACATGAAGAAAAGGATAAACCTTGGTCAGACAACAAGGTGCAGGTCAAGATTGACAACGAAGGACTGGACGTATGTCCAAAGAGTTCTCGTTCCCAAATAACGTCCACGGTCCTTTCCCTCACCCTCTGTTTGGAGTCTAGGAAAGGTTGAACCAGAAGGAAAATTTTCCGTTCTTGTTTCTCCGACCCCAATCCCGGAAGGGATCACGAGGTCACGCACGAAAGTGATGTGCCCCAAACCCAAGTTAGGAACAAACTCTTAATTCTAAGGTGTACGGTAAACCACACCGGTTTTTTATTTATGACCCCAATTAGTAACAGAACACTGTAAACAATTAGTGTCAAAGTCTTCAGTTCTACAGATTCCAAAGACTCAGAAACCGGTCGACTAGGACCCCTCCCCTACTAGACAATCGAGTAGAACGGGACCTCTTTGGTGGACTCACGAAATTCCTACGATAGGCGTCCTCGTGAACGTCAGGAGACTAATCACAAGTCTATCACAACTAATCACAAGTCTATCGTATCCTAACTCGAGTCTTCCCTACTCTTTCCCTTATTTCTAAAAAAAAATTACAAGATGGTGACAATTCTAAATACAGACGAGATAGAAATGAATAAATAAAATTTAAAAAACCGGTGTGACGAGTCGTACACCCTAGAATCAAGGAGTTGGTCCCTAACTTGGAAGTGGGACACGTCACCTTCACGTTTCACAATTTGGTGAGTTGACGGTCCCTTAGGGACCCTTTTTTCTCTAAAATTATCCAATCAGTATTTGAATCGTCCCCTTAAGTCAAAATCCCCCTGATTTGTACATTTGGTACTGGGTGGACAGAACCCAACGGGGTGCCCGTACCGAATCAAAGTAACTCAATCTGTTCCGACACCAGGATCACACTAATCTAACTGATCTAAAGACACTCATACCAAAGTCACATAGACGGGAGACTACGGGAGAACGTTGTGGATGGTAAAATGAACCCAAAGAGAATGGAACCCGCACCCCATAGAGAAGTACCGACGAGGTCGTTTCGTGTCGACGACGAGGAATAGAACCTACTCCCCATAGAGGAGGGCGGTGGGAAGACTGGAAGTCGCACGCTACCGAGGAAATCCGGGAGGACGCGGGCCCGTCGGTGGTGAGGAACCTGCACCCCAACGAGGAATGAGGAACCTTCTTTTCAATACTGGTTGGATCTATCGTATAAGTTTTCGTCTCTGTAATGAAACGACTGATTCCAGGCAGATCAGTTCCGATACCAAAAAGGTCATCAGTACATACCTACACTCTCAACCTGACACTTCTTCCGACTCGCGGCTTCTTAACTACGAAAACTTGATACCACAACCTCTTCTGAGAACTCTCAGGGAACCTGACGTTCCTCTAGGTTGGTCAGGTAAGACTTCCTCTAGTTACGACCCTAAAGAAACCTTCCTTACTACGATTTCGACTTTGAGGTCATGAAACCGGTGGAGTACGCTTCTCAACTGAGTAACCTTTTCTGAAACTACGACCCACCCTAATCCCCGTCCTCTTCTTCCCCTGCTGTCTCCTACTCTACCGACCTACCGTAGTGACTGAGCTACTTCCACTCAGACTCACTTGAGGCCCTCAACCACTACCTGTCCCTCCGGACCGCACGACGCTAAGCACCCCAGTGTTTCTCAGCCTGTGCTGACTCACTGACTTGACCTGACTTGACTTTGTGCAATTGTGATTGATTGATTGCATATTTGTGACTATGAGCAAAAACACACACACACAGGAAAGTCTCTTAAAAAAATCGAGTACAAGTAACCTTCCCACTAACCCTTTTTTTACACATTACTCCGAGTAATCCTCCCACTATTACTTGTCTTTCCAGTTCTACGACTAGTTTCTCTTACACACGTCGTGACTACTAAACGACCACAAAGACTCCTCTCCTCTCACCCCCAGTCCTATTTTTGGACCGAAGGTACCGTGGTGACAGCACCCGAGAGTACCGGTCGAACATGAGTATACCGAAACAGTAAAATCGACAGTCCACCCCCCGTCTTCTTTCAATCAGAGGAGGGTACAAGGGGCTAGAGAGGGAGGGAGGGGACTTGATCTGAGTCGAACACCTTGACTCTCCCATTGTCCGTCTTTCCGGTCCCCAGAGGTTTGCCTCTTTTATCGGACGTTCACAGTCTGTAAAAATAAAGAGAATTCGCCGTCCTCCTTTGTTTGATCGCTATAAAAAAGGAAGAGATATGTTTAAAATTTCCTCCAAAGAGAATTTTATGACACAACGGTATTACTGTGGACCAAAGTGGACTTCAATTGATAAGAGTTTGGATCTCTATTGGTTACGGAAAAAGAATACCTTTACAAATAGAATTCGATACGATTACATGATACGTAAATGGGGTTTGAGACAGAAGTTCAACCAAGGCGGAAAACCGAGTCTTGGATGAACTATTTGGTCATACAATATGAGTCTATAACAGGGAGAGTAGACACATTTACTTTGATAAACATACCACTAGACAGGAAGAAGTTCTAAGTTCAATTAGTAAAATACCGGGTCCTACTTGGTAAACCACGGTTCTAATAGGGTTTTACGTAGAATACCCACTCCCCGGACCATGGTAAGACTCAAAATTCTGTAAGGAAAGAAAGTAATCGTCTGACGATCACTGATATAAGGACCCAGCCCTTCAAGGGACCTCTTCCTTTGCCGTTGGGTGAGGTCATGAGAACGGATCTTTTAGGGTACCTACCTCCTCGGACCACAGGTACCCCAACGTTTCTCAACCTGTGCTGACTCGCTGAAGTGATCACTGATGTATTGTAGGTCGACCTCTGATCGTCCCCCCGTGAGAAAGACGGGGGAAGACTACGGATACAGTCTTCGAAAGAGATAGAGGAGATATGACATTATTTTGAAATAATGTGTTTTCGAGACTCGCTCGTTCGGAGCAGAGACCGGGACCTAATTTAAGAGGAAGCCCCGGCTCTTAGGGTCACAGCACTAAGTTGTTGTTGGAAAGTCTTGAACTCCAGATCGACGAAGAGTCTATGGGTCTTAGGGTCGTCGTGTCCTACGGTCTAGACCTCCCGGGACGAAAGGACAGGAAAAATAAAAAGTGTAGTGTATGGTCTTGGTTCCGGTGGACAAACCAGTACCTCATTTCGACTGAGAGACCTGGATACAAGGAAGACGAGGGGGTCTCCTAGTCACTAACTTTTCCGTGTCGACCACGATCCTCTACTGAAATTTCTGTTCACAGATAAGACACTTCAGACAAAGAATGATCGGTAACTGATCTCACTTTACACTCAGCTACAACCCTTACTACACTAGGGGACGTACCGACGTCTCCCTCTCGTCCCTCTCCCAATAAGACCGCCTGTTCACCTCCTCCCCTCAACCAAACTGAGTAGTCTTAAGAAAGGTTCAGAGACGGTGGTAAAAACACCAAAACCAGTTCTAGTACCTTGATAAGACCCGGGAGGGGGGGAAAAAAAAAAGTGAAATATTTAGACATTTAATCTATTTCCAATGTAGTTTAATTCCAATGAAAGTTTAGATCATTCGAGGTCCTCAGTCATGAACTGTTCCACTCTGTACAAATTCCTAAAAAATTAAGTCATTAATCTGGAGTCACAACCTAGTAATGTTAACATTTCTTAATTCACCGCTGTAACTACCAAAGCATGTCTCATCCTGGTGTAGGGTCCGTGAGAAGAAGGTCATGACTCTTACTATAAAATAAGAAAGGAAGTGACCCTATAGAAAAAGTGGTTGTGGACCTTAAGAAGCTTTGATTGAAGAGGTAGAGGTAAGAACAGATCAAGAAGTTTTTCGAGTAGTTCCCACGAACCTGGGACCAAAATCTGTTTTTCCTCCCTTATCTTTTCCCCCTCTTTGTTCAGTCAATGACGACGTGTAATTTAATCTCTGTGGCGCAGATACAAGGTTCTTCCGTTGACTCAAAAATCAGTGCAATGACTGTCACTCTCTACTTTTTTTTTTTGGAATCAACATTGTAACGAAGTACAGTGTCTCGACCGATGGGGGGGTAATTTTTTTGTTGTTGGTTGATATAGTGTAAATAATAAACCTTTAATTATTACATATAAAATTTTATGAACCAAAGGAAACATTAGATTTAGTAAGAAAACTCTTCAGGGTCCCGAAGTGAACCGACGGCTCCCCGGGACGAGATTCCAAAGGGACCCTCGATCAAGTCGTAGGTCGAGGTCCCGACTCGGTCGTATACTGGTCCCCGAACGACACCCGGTCGAGACACTGTTTCGAAAAGGAACCGGACACATTAAGAGGGTCGACGGAACACCCCCTCTAGGTGTAATGTCTACTCCTTTGTCCGAAACTCTGCTGAACGGGTCCCGAGGGTCGACCATTCTTCCCCTAACCCCAAGTTTGTAACTGAGATCTCGAGTTGGGGAACTAATCGTTGGTAGGGTAAAAAAGGGGGTTTAGTACACAACGCCGGGTGAAGATACGTTCCACTGAAACCGAGTCACCAAGAATGTGGTCCATCCATCCGAACGACTGGAATCATTTGGGTTCCACTAACCCCCAAAATGAGGGTTCGAAGGTCAAGTGATCCGAACCTCAGTCTAGACTCTTAGATATAAAGGTTGTTCAAGGACCCGTCACGACTAGGACTCTTGGTTGGTGAGTCTCTTGGTGACGAACAATAGTTTTGTAGTCTAGTACAAGTTGAGCTGAGGGAAAACTGATTACCATAACGACATCACTGAATTCGTCTGAATTAAAACAGACACGACATCCCCACCTTTTGAAAGCGAGGAAGGGAAGACCCAAGAAACCGACCAGATAATTAATTTAGTTGTGTCTGTCTAATTGTCCTCTTTTTGTTCAAATTAATGTATGCATACCCCATGGGGTATTTTTAAACTCTGGGTTTCCCGTTGGTCCATTGACTCCGAATATATTGTAGGACTCGATTCCTATGTTTCCCTTCCTTCCGGTAAGTATCCTTCCGTCTCTACAAACCTTTTGTTTTTAAATCGGACAATATGTTTATGTAAAGATTCCTTTTTTCCTTAGATTTCGTTCTCGAGAGAAGGACCCTGTCCGAGGGGAAAGGTTACATTTAAATCCGTCAACTCACCCTCCATTTCTCGAAAGGGACTTAGAAAACCCAAAACTAAGGAAAATCAAGTTTTATTAGAGGTACGAATTCACCGTATAAAGCCCCTCTGAACAAGACTCGGGGAAGTGATGGTATTTTGAGATTAACATTTCGGTAATGTTGAGACTTAAATTCCATTCCTCAGAGAAACCGTTTTACCATAGGTCCTTTGGATAACTTTATCGTCAAATTAAACATTCAGTCGAAGTTTTTTGAAAAAACTTAAGACCATCCTTTGTGTATTCTATTTTAAGGGGTAGAATTGATAAAAATTCATATGTCAAGTCATTACAATTCATACAAGTGTGACAACACGTCGTTTAGAGATGTAGTTCCATACAAAATTGGGAATTCTAAGGATGTTTCTGTAAACTGTGAATCGATACGAGTGTTCTGGCGTGACATTCAATCGATAAGTTGTAGACAAAATGTTTTTCAGACATACTTTTATATTAGTCATGTACTGAAGTATACATCTAAAAAGTATTGAATGGTGATCAGTAAGATGGAAATAGGTTTAATCTTTTCAGTATACACGAAAAATATCCTTTATGTATTTTATATCTTTTTATGTCTTTTAAAGTGGTCAGAATGGAAATTTTTGTTGAACTGATCTAACGGATCCGAAAGGACAGTCTAATAATAAAAGAAGAAAAAGAATAAAAAAAAATAATAAGGATAATAATAAAAAGAAGGAAAACCTTTTTAAATTCTCAAAAAACTTTTCAATTTAGAAAGAATCTTTACAACCAAAAATTAATCTTTTAGAGAAAAAGACGATCACGGAAATTGAAAAATTTTCAACAAAGTGTAAAATTGACACTCTTTTAACTAATATTCCAGTAGTTTAAGTCGATGAAGTGAAAAATCATGATCTTTGTCTTTGGAGTTGTTGACTTTGATATTTGGAGTATACAGTATAACCGTTTTCCCTGTAAAGACCAATTTTATTCTCTTGGTCTAAGACTTCATTCTCGATTTATCCCTGGTTCAGTTTACATTGTCAATCAACGTGTCAACGAAGGTAAAACTTCTACTAAAAATCAAGGTTCCCTTTCTTTCCCATATCCTCGTTTCTCTTAGTCAAAAAGGGACAAAGAATAACGGAGATCTACGTAAAACTAAAACTGTTGAGACCCTACCAAAACTACTCTTTGAAATACCGACCCCTTTACATTAGGAAAGGACTTTCAACAAATCTTTATATAACAACGAGTAATTGTGTTTGAATCCACGAATTGTGTTTACATTTATGAAAACTTTATCTTTATCCACAGCGTCCTCCCGTTAAATAGTCGTACTTCGGTCAAAGGAATTGTCTAACGGTTCATTCACAACCAGATCAACTCTCTAGGATGGACATTGTCTCTTCGTGTAGGTTCAGGTTGAAGATATTAACATGTCCAGAGAAACAAAAGGATTTCGAACTGTGTCTCCATGGCTTGGGTCTGACTTCCTGAATCATACAAGCGAACCGCTGGATCCCCAGAAGGTTTGGATAGAACCATTTTCATGTTAGGACCGAAGACAAATGATAGTGACCCGTGGAGCCCTTGACACACAGTTCCGACCCCCGCTATCTGCCGTTTCGGGCAAGAAAGATCCTCGAACGGTAGACTTTACATCGGATGGGGTCTCCTCCTTCCGTACGTAAGTTCACAGGAGAGAGTCCACTACGAGTGTGGAACCGACGACCCACGAGACGAGGTCTACCTCGAGACTAGTCACAGTAACTCCTGGAATCGGAGAGGGACTCAGGAGGGAAGAGGGACAGGAAGGATGGTAGGGACGGGACAGTCACCTGAGACACCACCACGTGAGTGGAAGTCGTTTGACCCCTTAAGGCAGACTTCGTTATCGAAGTCGAGGAGGAACCTGTCAACCAAACCTAGTGGAAGAAACCGACGTATAAAAAGCTTTTACGGGAAGTCAAGAAGACCTCTGAAAAACCGTGAGTAAAACCACAGGACATTTAACCCTTTTGTTACTTGAATTGTCTTTCGGTCTCATAAAATATGACTACTATCGGTCGTCCTCAACTCACGAAAACCCGTTCCACTCTCTCTTGTTTTCCCCTCCCCTCCTCTATTTTTCCTCCTCCTCCTCCTCTCTCCTCCCATCCTTGACACCTTTACCGTTACATGGTCACTAACGATTACTTACACCAAAATTTTATTAGTAGAATCTATCATCCACTTTACAGACAAGAATCTCATGTAGACAATCTTCTATCCGAAACTTCAGTTTATGAAAATGATCATTAATACTGTAAGAAGTGAACATGGACTAGACGTGTGACATCCGACACCAGAACTTCTTTGGACTGGTATCGAAGATCGGAGAATTCAATGACCATTATAGAAATCTACCGTGTTTAGGTGAAAAAAAGATCTGGTACTAGAAAGTGTGGTAAGACTTTCCTTCGTCTTCCTCGATGATTTTCATGATTTTCGTGTGAATGGACCGGCAAGTCGTCACTCCGTCGATCTTCTTGGTTTGTCCTCACACTCCTCGACTCGGCCTAGGACACTGAAAATATCAGAATTGTCTGTGTGGTGGGACTAACACTTTAAAAGGAAAACAAACGGTAAATTCCCATTAATAATTACCAAAAACTTTGGGTTAGAATTCTGACGTACTTGAAGTATTAATTCCCGTTCTAGGTTATTTCCCGGTGGAACTACCAATGAATTACCAAGTCTCAGGGTTCCCATGCGAACCTAAGAAATGAGGAATCTAATATAAAAGAGAGGTTTCACCTTAATCCTATAAAAGAGTGACAAGTATAAAGTCTTTCGAGTTTATACTTCCCAACCCAAAAAATTTTAAATCAAAGGATAAATCAAAACTTTTTGTATTAAAACACGTGTAGTTCTTTTTTTACGACTTTATTTTCTAGGTTATGATTTATCAAACTTTTTTAATACATATCGGAAATTTCAGGGAAACACGTATAATCCATGAATTTAATAAATAATAAATAAATAAACAAATAAAAAATGTTTCAAATAAGAAAGAAAGAAATAAAAAATGTTTCAAATAAGAATTTACAAAGGTTCTGTCGTGAAGTAAAATCGATATCTACCGTTGTCTACAATACCGTTCCTTAGGTGTACAAATGTGTCTTTACCTTGATTCCCAGTAGTAACGGAGTCTGAGTTCCCTATCGAATGAAAAAAGGTCTAAAGAATTAAGATGGACACTGGTCCCTCGGAAAGGGGCTCCGGAATCGAAAATCGAGAATAAAAATCAAAGAAGATGAGGTGGAAGACAAAGACAAACTTACGGAATAGAGTAGGTAGAGGAACAGAACGAAGAACCCGACGAAGTCCCCGAAGAACGGAGGAAACCCTGCGGCTGTACCGTGGACGGCGGGGAAGGGGTCTGGGACGGTGGGCTTCGCCGAATTTAAAAACTTATTATTACTCATTTCATAGTAGTTCTTCGTCCAAATTCTTCACCCCATCCCCCCTCTATGTGTTATTAAACACTAAAGTAAACCGTTTCGTTATAACGGCTCATCGTACCAGAAAAAAAGATGAAAAAGTAATAAACAACAAGGGTATACACGAAAGATAAAGAAGTAACAAAAAGGAACGGTTTAGATAAAACAATTAGTAAGATTTTTGAACACTTTTGTCAACTGAATGAAAATAAGTTAACCTTAATGAATTTTGAAAACCTTGACGGTCCTAAATTTTAACCTCTGATTAAAATAAAGAGAACCTTTCTCAAAGTACTTTCTTAATCCTGTAAAGGGTCCTCGTAATAAGGTTATGACTAACATTGAGTATTCTTCCCCAAGGTCTAGTTGAAATTTTCGTGAATGTTCGTAAATTTATGAACATATGTAGGTATGAAAATACCTGGAAAAGATAAAAAATAAATAAAAAGAGACTGGGAAACAATATAATACATGTCTAAGTCCTAACTTTATAACGTGATATAAAGAGAGATACGAAAAATCAAGATTTTAAGATTCCGGAATAAATGGAACTTCTTGTTTACACTTTAGAATACATATCTTAAAGAACTTTCGAGGGTGGTTAGGACTCGGAACTAGTAAGGTACGTAAAACCGACAGAACACATACAATAAGATCGGAAATAATGTCTAATAAACTGATACCATACGTAGTCACCCCAGGGGACACCGAGTCTACCATTTCGTAGACGGACGTTACGTCCTCTGCACCCAAGCTACGGACCTAACCCTCCTAGGGGACCTCTTTCCGTACCGTTGGGTGAGGTCATAAGAACGGTCCTCTTAAGGTACCTGTTCTCTCGGACCGTCTGATGTTTGTACCCCAACGTCTCAACCTGTACTGACTCACTGACTCTGTGAAGGTACGTACCATGACTGACACACAATTGAGTGAAGAATTTCTGTCCGTAAAACGAAAATGAACATTTTATATTTTTTTATCACAAGACTAAAACCATTATATAAAATTAGTTCTAAAATCTCTTAAAGAGTCCAAAAATATGAATACGAGATAAAATGGACCCTTCTTCCTCCGACAACAACTTACCAATACTTTTCTTTATACATAAAGTATATTGTGTAAAAAAATTTTCTAAGTTTAGATGTCTTTTAAAAATCCTTTTCAGTTACTTATGGTTGGGTTGAAAGCGAGTCTAAATGATTAATGATTAAATGATTGTAAAGGTGTAAACGAAAGAAAAAGATACCTGTTGGGAAGGGCGGAGTTGGTAAACTCTTAGTCAATGTCTGTAGGTCTGTCGGTGATTTATGGAGTCGTAGAATAAATGATTCCTGTTTTTGTAGGAGGACGTGTTGGTGTCACGTAAGTAATAGTGTCGAAAATAAGTGTAGAGCAATTAACAACTATATCGTAGAATTTAGTAGAGAATTTAGTAGAATTTCGTAGAGTTTAATCGTGAACACTCGATTTTAGCTGTACCATTAACAAAATAAAGAACTCAGATATAACTTCTTTACTAAAAATTTTTATAAATGAAGTAAGGGGAACACCGTAAACCCTAGAAAAGGAACACCGCGCACCCTAGACAAAGGGACTGGTCCCTAGCTTGGACCCGGGAGACGTAACCCTCGTGTCTCAGAATCGGGGACCTGGTGGTCCCTGCAGGGTTTCTTTACTAAAATTATTAATATATACTAGAATTATTGTCATATAGATATACTAAAATTGTTCATATATAACATACTGTATTATATATATTATATAGATATTGTGTACTGTATAACATATATACTGTGTACACACTCGTACACACATATATTTTCATTGATATTCTTTTTGTAAACTTTGTTATAACCAATTGTTAGAAAATCCGAAGTATAGAGATCAAAGTTCCCTCCTGGAGACTAATTTTGTCCGGGTCACGACGAACAACAGTCTTCAATCCGAACATCATTTGCGATTGTCTCCCGAACCGAAGAGACCACCGAGTCACCATTTCTTAGGAGGACGGTTACGTCCTCTACACCCAAACTAGGGACCCAGCTCTTCTAAGGAATCTCTTCCTTTACCGTTGGGTGAGGTTACAAGAACGGACCTTTTAGGGTACCTGTCTCCTCGGACCCCGACATCAGGTATCCCAACGTTTTCTCAGGCAACGCTGAATCGCTGACTTGTTGGTGTCGTTTGCGATTGTCTTGACCTTTTTATGGGGTGACTAGGAGAACATAACAATGAACGAGTGGAGACGGTCACTGGAGAGAACAGAGAACAAAAAGAGTAGTGGACATCTGAGTTCGTACCCCCATTTGGACTTCACCCTTTGTACTTTAGGTGGTTATCTCTAAGAATACTTTGTAATTGATTTTTACATACCTCTACCCGCTATTTATGTCCCACACAAGTTTTCTCACGTAAAAATTTGGTCTCTTTCGCCTTTTTTACTGTCCGTGTTCTACCCATTACCTTTTTACCTCTCCGTTTCCAATAAAGTGGACTGACAAGTTAACGAACTAGAAACCTGTCTGAAGTCAAAAAGGATCCTTTCGACTCTCATTGAATAAAATGTTCGAACCCGATGGTGTCTGAAACCACCGGTCCAATGAGATGAGTTTCCGGTGTTGTCGTCACGGAGTCTTTCGTGGAGACCCGAGGCGTATCGTTTTACCCATACTTCACGACAGAGACCCAAGCACAACAGAAACTACGACTCCAGACCTTCTCTAGGACTGAAGTTTCGAGACGACAGGGATTTTCCCTCGGGAGATGTACGGAGGTACTACCGCAAGTGGAAGGTGAAGGTCGGAGACGGGACCCAAGGAGGATTGGGTACTGATAACTTCCGACGAAAAACAAAAAAAAAAAAAAAAATTAACCCGAAGGGACCACCGAGTTGACCATTTCTTGGGTCGACGTTACGTCCTCTGGACCCAAGCTAGGCACCCAACCCTTCTAAGGGACCTCTTCCCTTGCCGAATGGGTTAGGTCATAAGACCGGATCTCTTAAGATCCAACGTTTCTCAGTCTGTACTAACTCGTTGAAAGTGAAAAAAAAAATTCAATTTTTTAATAAATCAATCAAATAAAAACCAAGATGACTTAGAAACAACGACGTACCCGAAAAGACATTAACGCTACTCACCCCCCGATGAGAGACCAACACCACGAGTTTGTAGAGTAACGTCACCGAAAAGAACAACAACTCGTGCCCGAGATCCGAACACCCGAAGTCATCAACACCGAGATCTCGTGTCCGAGTCATCAACACAGTGTCCCCGAATCAACGAGGTGCCGTACATCCTAGAAGGACCTGGTCCCTAACTTGGGCACAGAGTACGTAACCGTCCACCTAAGAAATGGTGACTCGGTGGTCCCTTCGACGGTGGTGTGTACTGGACAATCGAGGTCTTCAAGATATCGTAGGGATACTTCACCTACGAGTACATACCTCTACCCGTTCCTGGGTCAGTTCCAGCGTGTAGTGGCCCTTGACCGTCTCAACCTTAAGTTCAGGCTCCAGTCCGACGTGAGAGTCGATGGTACGGTGGACGGACCAGGGTCCTCATCCAAAGACACTCCTCTCGACCAGTTGTTACAATCACACTCCGGGTCTCCATCCTGAATCTGAACACAGTATTAGTGTGGACTTCCATACTCAGCAGAAAAGGACCACATTTATTGTCTGGAAGAAATGACTACCTTTTTTGGTCTAAAGTTTCCGACCTTTTATACAAGTATAAAGACTCTGACGAATTATGAAAGTGGAAACATCTAAGGTAGGAGTACGACGGGACTCCGACGTCCCTTCACGACCGGGACATAGTGCACATAGTCCACTCTCAACCCGAACCCGGGTCACACGGAGTCGGAGTCTTGTCCGGTGACGGGGAGGGGAAGACAGACGTTGAACTAGAGTCTCTGAGAGATAAGGTACACCCGAGTGACTGGTCAGGGACCCGGAGGAGACAATTAAAAATTAATTTTAGGTCCCTCTAAATTACTACCTCACGAACTAGGTTTGGACCGTGACACGACTTGAGACCACCTCGATTTCTTCTTTTAGATCAGGAACACACACTCTTGCGGTATGGAATCAAAGACTCTCCTCTACGTATGTACTTTACTAACTTCTCCAATTTCAACATATGTCATTTCCTGACATAATCTAAGGATAGTGACGACATTGTCTAATGGTGGTTGCATCACTGTTGAAATGAAAAAAAATGTCCAGACCTCGAGTCTTCACCCAACCATCTCGACGTAAAGAAGACCACCGAGATCCCCTTTTAGATAAAGAAACGGAAAAGGTCGAAGATCTCTGACGGACGAGCACCGGGAAAGGAGGTAAAATTTCGGTCGGTCCACCGGAGAAGGTTAGAGGGAGAGAGGGAAAGTGAGACTGGAGACAAAATAACAATGGACAGGTAGAGACTAAGACTGGGAGGACGAAGGAGAATACTTTTGAGACATCAATGTAACCCGGAAGGGTCTATTGGGGTCTATCAGAAGGGTAGAGTTTTCGGAATTAAATTCGTCCGAACGTTTTAGGGAAAACGGTACCTTCCGTTGTATAAGTATCAAAGACCCCTGATCCTGAACCTGTAGAAACCCTTCGGTAATAAGTCGGATGGTGAATGAACTTTACTTAATTGTTACACATCCAGTAAAGAAACTATCCCACTCGTGTTGTAACCATAATTCATACCGCACTATTCCTCTTGACCTCCCACGGGGATTTCGTCCTCGGGTACACCCTACCACCCCTCTTCGGCAGAGTCCCCTTCATCACTTCTCCGCTATACATACATCACCTCAACACCCCTCCCTTCGTCCCCACGGTAACCGGTACCTGAACAGGTTCGACTCCATCTTTGGTGTCCACTCTTATACATCCTTCTCGTATCTACCAAGGACTTACTCCACCTTGGACTCACAGTGTACCCTCCCAATATAAACTAGACGTTACTACCTCCGATAATATCGACCGATCGATGACCTCTGTTAGACGACCCTCTATCGGAGGGGCTCACAGGGGTCTACTTTACAGGTCTCCGGTCCTTGTACCCTCTTCGACCCGAATGGTCCCGAGACAGCCCATCCAGTCTTCCGAACATGAGAAAGAGTGTGACGGTAAATTCTTGAGGTAGAAACCCTAAAGGAACCGTCAGGTCACTAATCCTGAGACACGAAAGGGACGACTCCCGGACCCAAGTTGGGGACTAACTCCTTGATTCTAGGTGTTCGGTACGTAACACCGTTTTTTTTTTTTTTTTTTTCCTTAAAGTAAAAACTATTCCCTCGGATTGAAGGGATCTGAAAGAACACATTCCGTGGGTCCTGAGCACTTCAGAATTTTGGTAATGTGAAAATAGCACCCGACGTCTTTGAAACCATTTCCAATTAATCCCGGTACAAATAGGAATGTACTGTGAAAATGTAGAGGATTTCGAAATAGTGGTGGTTATAAGCAATGAATAACTAGGAAAAAATAAAAAGAAGATCAGATACCGAACCAAGGTTCTTTCCTACCTAGAAATCACCCCTAGTGCACTGTCGAACATAAATCCGTACGAGTCTTACCCGTTTCCGCTGGGAAAAACGTTGTCATCTCTGGAAAAGGAGAATCTACGTTTTAGATCCCATAAAATCTTTACAACCCCTAATTTTGATTTCCTAAAGACTCTAAGAAAAGAAATTGGTGAGGTCATTACTATTTTCTATACAAAACTTTGACACTACAAGAGGACAAAGAGTCGAAAAACACCTTCCTTACGGTCCTTGTGTCTACTAAAGGAATTAAAACAACGACTTAGTCCAGTGGACATTGGACTCTCCGTCAGAATAACAGTAGAAATCTAGACCATCCTACCGGACTGTGGAAACGTTCCGTCTACCAACCCGGTCCGTACCGGTCTCCACGGGACACAAGAGACGGCAGGGGTCGACAGGGGAGGACCACACGAACACAAGGGGGGTCGACCACGGACCGGACCTGCAAGAAGATGACTCACACACTACCCGTAGGTGACCTACACCGAAGGACAACCAAGAGCGAGACGAAAAGAAGAAAGTCACGACAAGTCTCGTAGTAAGTCTCAACCTTTCGATGAAGGTAGATGATGGGATAGAAAAGAGATTGTAAAAGAACCGGAGAGACTACCAAAGATACCATCGTATAAAATTAACCTCCCAGTGGTACCGTCAATGTGGAACCCTAAAGAAAGACACGATAGTAAAGTCCTCTTCCAGAATGAATAACGATACTTTTGTCACCCCTATTACACTTGTTCATGGGATCATCTTCCTTCCGGATGTACTATATAAAGTGGTAAACCCTGAAGTTAAACATAAAAGTAATTTCATTACGACACAAGTTTCAACTTTCTCGGTTGTTAACGTTTTTCAGATATTCCTTTTTTAAGTCATTAGGAGTGGAAGAGAGATGGTGGGAGGTGAGAATATCGACAAAGAGAACTATAAATGGAAGTACATAGATTTATTATAAGAATATAACGAGAAAGTCCTTAAAGGTCTGAAGGGGGATACAACCTCCTTATAAATTCTGGGAATCCGTCGGGACACGGGTGATGTAAATCGAAAACCTTTATGGAGAAAACCTTCACAAAAGACCGGAACACAAACAGTCTAAGTAGGGTTCATTCATTCGTCATTCCGTCCTAAGGACAAGAATCAACCCAGTAAACTGAGGTAAGAGTCACTAAATATGGTCTTGTCAGGAACTTAAGGTTCGTACGATTATTATTCACTTTTTCGGTGAGAAGGACTCACCTTTTTGGGTCATGTCATTCATTCCCACTGAACTTCGTAGTGTAATGTGAATGTTCTTCTTTGGTCCCCTCAAATAACGACATCAGAAGGATTTCCCAAGTCTAACAGAAGTTGACTTCACCTTTAACTTCGACACTTAGTCAGATCCCGAAGAATACTCAGACACCGTCCATCATATCAGAATAGACGAGAAAACATCTTTTATGGGTTTCCCGACCCGTAAATAATTGTCGAGTCGAAAGACTTGACCTTCGATTACGGGAGAGAGTGGAGTGAGGGTATTATGAATTAGATCGACATTAATCGACTGGGTCCTTCTATCCTTTCTATACGGTTCCGGTTCTCGTGAAGTCTTGACTCGTGAAGTAGACGGTTCCGTACAGCAGTTCAAAAGAAGAGGTGGGGAAGGGGAGTTACTGAGAATGTCATATGACCCCGGTGTCCCAAGTCCACCGAGTCTTTCAGGACCCCGTAACTATTCTAGTCTGTCCAAGAACCTTTTAAGGTCAACAGTTCCAAAGGACATCTCGTAATTCACCATCAATTCCATATCTTTTTTTGTTCCTGTCTTTCCAAAATACTCTCCTTTGAACTCGTTAAGGTAATCTCGTCCAATTTAGTGGGTTGATATCAGAGAAAATTGTTGAAAATTTTCCACTTCATTTTGGTATTCTAACATCACTTGTCTTGACTCTTTTATCTGGTTACTACTCGGTCTTGTCCGAAAAGTATTTTTTAGTGCACAAAGACCTAAAGACACTTAATTAGGATTTCTATTTAGACTTTAATAAACAAGACTCAAGTAAGGCAGGAGGTACGTAGGTAAGTCACGTGTGGTCGACGGTCGAGGTACACACGATCCCCGACCCTTACGCTACCATTTTCGCTTTTCGTCGGGTCGAGAATCTCTAAGTGTCAGATCGTGTGTTTCGTGAGAAGTGTGTTTGACTTCCCCTGTGTCACTGTCCCTTGTACAACGATCTCCTGGGGTTGATCCGACACTACGGACCCTCCTAGTCGAGGGCCCTTCGAGCATAACTTGATTCTGGAATTTCAATTCCTACCTAATTAAATCCTTTTCTTTCATCCCCTCACTCTCTACAAGGTTCAGGAGGACCACCGTCCTTTCTTCTACGTGAACTTGACTTCCTCCCAAACCACTGGTCGAGTTCCACCCTCCCATTTCAGTACCCTTCACTCCGGCTTCCCGAGTCGACCCGGTCATGGTGCATCAGTGCCTAAAGTTCGGCCTCTTTAGGGTACTGATGAGACGGACGTCACACGTCCCATCACTCCCCATACATTTACACCCCACACCGTTCAACCACTCGAGACCGACGTCGGACCCACTTTCCGATACCATTACCCACATCATCCTTGATATCTACCTATGTCCTTCAGACCTCACCTATTCACCTATCCTGAGCTGTACAACCCACACTCCCTACTTCCTCTCCCTCTAGGTCCCACTACGAATCCAAAGACTCGATACCCTATACGATCTTATCTACTATATATAAAAATTATTTTCCTTAGAAAGATCTTCTGAAGGGACCTTCAGATCACCACTTTGTGAGACACGAAGGTGACGTCCTCTGTGCCCAAACTAAGGACCAGCCCCTTGATTCTAGGACGTACGGCGTCGCGCCCGGTTTTTTTTTTTTTTTTCTTTAGGAAGATTTCTAAAAGACGTCTAATCATGTCAGCCGAGAGGTACAGGTACCCAAGCCGTAGACGTGTATTGTTATCGACTGACATAATTACGGTAAACGAAAGTCTTTTAGAAATCCTTTACCTCACCCGTCGTCCTCTCCCAATAATAATACTCCCTGTACTTCTGGTTGCACCTTCCAGGGTCTTCCGGTCTTGAACTTCACACTTGTAACTGGTTTTGACTCAAACTTATTACTGTCCTCCCTCCAGTACTTCTACAAGGGTCATTTAAATGGACACTAAACTTACTTTCTACTCTTCGTCTCTACTTTTCCGTCGTATGACACTCCTCACATATTTTCGTATTGGCACAAACTTATCCTTTTAACCTTCCTTACTAGCTTAAAATAAAAAAATCCCTTGTAGGAATGAGCCACTCGTAGGGGATTTTCATTTCGAACTTTAAACCTTTTATTACAAAAACGTTCTAGGTTTTGACCCGAACAAAACAAAAGATTCCACTAACTATACGGCCTCGTGTTGGGACCGTTAAACCCTCCTTGCTACTCCGACCCTTATTCTTCTTGACAAAAGTTTTGACTTTTAAGTTATAATTCATTCAAAGAGTATAATAAACAAAAGATTGAGCCCGTCCGTAGTAAACGTGTCGACACGACCCGGTGTCGGGAGGACCTCGAGAGGGCCAGGTGGGGGAGAGGGGAAGGGACGGAGACCGGAGGGCCGAAGAGGACGCAGGGGTAGGAGAGGGACCTTCCCAACCATCTTGTGCGCATGGACGGGGAAGAGTAAAGGAGAGGGGGTGTGGGACCGGCCCCCGACGACACATAAAATGGGTGCGAGGACCTCTACTGGAACGTGGCCCCGTCAGGACCAAGGTCGAGTTAAGACCACTTAGGTGACAAGAGCGGTGATGTACCTTTGACCGAGGGACAAATTGACAAAGTACAGACTGACGAAACTCGGTGATTAAAGGTTTGAAGAACTCTTCCCCGTCAATACAGAGTCTTCAGATAAAGAGACAAGGGACTCATCGAGGTCGTACCCTACTCCTTTTATACTACACGGAGTCATAGACTATAAACGACTAGAAGATATGGGTTATTCCAATAAGTTTAAAGACACCTTGAAAAGGGACATTTAATTTTACTAAACTCTTATTGAACTACATTGGGGTTCGAGAACTAAGTTGAACTATTTACATAGAGCCACGGATGAGACATGGTACACGCGGCGCGAGTCAATACCTCTTAACTCACCACCGGTCCTATCTGGTGGTGACGAGTGGATGGGGGGTGAGGTGGGGTGGTGGGGACCCGGCCTATGGCTCCGTCCTTGGGTCTATAGAGCTCGTAGGTCGTACCAAGACACTTCAATATTCTTATGGAATCCTTTTACGGAAGAAGTGGACTTCGCATTATTCTGATCTTTATACTCAAAGAGGAACTTCCGACTATTTGTTGAAGATTCTTTATATTTCGAAGGATCGTTCTTTCTTTAAAATTTTTCCTGTTCAAAGTTTCACATGTGTAAAGGGAAGAGAGAGACTTATTCTTCGGCCACAACATTCTTTAAAAAGAGAAGCATCCATAATCGTCGCTAAGAAACCGAAAGTGCACAAAGGTCTATGAGACTTTGAAACGAGTTTATCACCAGATTCTCCGTTTCTACCAATCACCCTTTAACGTAGAAAATTTTAACATAAACGACATTTTCTAGTCAATATTAACATGACTCGAAAAACTTTTCTCGTAACACAAGTCATATGAATTTTAAAAATCGACAGAACCACCTTTATTCTGACTAAATCCTAAACAAAAAGAAATGTCATCTGTATTCTTATCGTAACTACTAAAAATACTTAGAATTTGTGTGGTGGTTTTGAACAACGAATTAATTGTAGAAAACGGACGGAACTTTTTAAAAATTTGTCGAAATAATTCCATAAATATATGGTATGTCAAGTAGAAAATTTTACATGTTAAGTGACAAAAAGAATTTAACATAAGTGTCTCAATACATTGGTAGTAACGTCAGTTCAAAACTGGTAAAAATAGTGGAGTCTTTCTTTGAAACAAGGGAAATCGATAGGGGTGGGAAGGGGGAGACCGGCTAGAGATATCTAGACGGACAAGACCTATAAAGTACATTTATCTTACCCTAAAAGACTGAAGAAAGTAAATCGTATTACAACATTCTATGTACATGTGACTTCGTACACAGTCATGAGGTAAGGAAAAATACCCCCTTATTATCAGACAACATACCTATCTGGTGTAAAACAAATAGGTCAGTAGACAACTACCTGTAAACCCAACGAAAGTCTGGACGGAATTTAAATTTAATACGAAGTATCAAACGTTTTCCGTACACTCATATACTTGAACACCAGGGGTCCTGGTGTTCAAAACGGAAGGGTGGACACTCCAAAAGGTGTCCAGAGGTTTTTCCAACACAACCTCTATACTGGTACCGAGACAACTAACAGCATTTTTATATTTTTATTTATAGTGGCATCACAAAAAAAGGGGATAACCGTATAAAGAAAACATCCTCAACACCAAAAAAAAATTTGGTTCGACCGCATAAAGAAAACTTCCTGAAAAAGGGGGGAGACGACGACGATTCAGTGAAGTCAGCACAGGTTGAGACACGCTGGGGTATCTGCCGTCGGGTGGTCCGAGGGGGCAGGGACCCTAAGAGGTCCGTTCCTGTGACCTCACCCAACGGTAAAGGAAGAGGTTACGTACTTTCACTTTCACTTCAGCGAGTCAACACAGGTTGAGGATCGCTAGGGTACCTGACATCGGAGGGTCCGAAGAGACGGGTACCCCAAGAGGTCCGTTCTCCTGACCTCACCCCACGGTGACGGAAGAAAGGGGGAGATCAGTCGAGTAAATAAACATCCGAAAACAAAAGGGATTAATTGTGTAAAGACATTCTTACCATGCTTGTCCTGAAGGAACCACCGAGTTACCACTTCTTAAGTGGACGGTTACGTCCCCTGTGCTCAACCTAGGGACCAGACCCTTCTAGGACGTACGGCACCTCGTCGATCCGGGCACACAGTGTTGAAGACTCGAACACGAGATCTCGGACCCTCGACGTTGACGACTCGGGTGTGGGGATCTCGAACACGAGAAATTGTTCTCTTCAGAGGAGTTCCTCTTCGGGTACGTGGTGTTAATCTCCCATCGGGGGGAGTGACGTTGGTCTCTTTTCGGGTACATCGTTGTTTCTGGGTCGTGTCGGTTTTTCTTTCTTTAGTTTTTATGTAAACGGATATAACGGATACTCTTATATCAAACCTATCTTTAGTAAAACTACGGTTAGTAAGTAAAATTTTTATTTATGTAAATAAATCAAAACCGACACGATGTACCAAACACCCTGGAATCAAGGGACTGGTCCATAACTTGGACCCGAGGATCGTCACCTTCGGGTCTGAGGATTGGTGACGTAACGTCCCTTAAGGCTACGATAAGTAAGAAATAAATTTAAACTAAATATCCGGTCACTAACTTTACGACACCTAATTTACCTTTTTGTCTTTCCATTTCAAAAAAAATCATTTTCTTCAGGATGAATCCTGTAGACTTTCTTCATAATCTTCATCCTGGTTTCGGATTGTTATAGCTATCTGACCTAATCGATCTAAGGATTAGGTCCTTACCAACCTAATGATTTCACTAAGATTAAAAATAAAAAATTTAAATAAACAGACAAATAAATAAATGAAAACCAACATGATCCAGAAGAAAGTAACGACGCGAGCCCGAAAGAGATCAGCGTCGCTCGACCTCGATTGAGACAACACCAGACGTCCGAAGAGTAACGCTACCGAAGAGAACACCTCGTTCCAAGGTCTACGTGTCCAAAGCCATCACCACCGAGGGTCCGAGTATCAACACCGAGCACCCGAAGCAATGAGGTTCTGTACGTCTTAGAAGGACCTGGTCTCTAACTTGGACATAGGGGAGACAACTGTCCGTCTAAGAATAGGTGACATGGTGGTCCCTTCAGATTATTAAGAGTAAAAATATAAGTAGTTCTGGTTAAGGAACAAGAAGGAATCAGTGTATAATCAAGGAATTCGCAACACCTTTGATACTTGAACTAAAAAGAAAAAAATTTGGTAAAATAACTCCATACTAACTGTATGTCTTTTCGACATGTATAAAATACATACGTGAATTACTTAACTTGAACTCAAAAGATTTCACCTCCAATATCCTCACTTAACCAAACCTGTTTACATGATGATTAATAGTAAATGAGAACAAATATTCTTTACACAAGGGTCTCCTAGTGAGGACGGGACATAAGACGTATATACACAACAGAAACAGACGTTTCCAAAAAAGAATAATTCCCTGATTACTGTCACACATCCCTTAACGGGTAACGACCAAGTTCCCATAAATCTTTATTCTCAAGGACCTTTAGATAGGACTTCAGAGATGAATTTGTAACCTTCTCTCTCACTATGGTCGGACATCAGATAATGGATCTACCAGATTTCGTTCCCAACAATTTGAAAAAGACATTTCCCGGTCTATCATTTATAAAAGTTAAACCTCAGTACACCAGAAACTACGTTGATGAGTTGAGACAACATGACACTTTGGTCGGTATCCGTTTATACGTTTACTCACTCGAACTGACATAAGGTTACTCGGAAATAAATACCCTGGACTTTACACTTAAAGTACTTTAAAAGTACGTAATATTTTATAATAAAAAGAAAACCGAAAAAAGTTGATAAACGTTTACATTTTGGGTAAGAATCAATCTTCCGACTTGTTTCAGTCCCCTAAGGATAAGACGGGACCCCAAACGGTACCGAGTGTCTTTGGACTAGATTTGTTTTCTTCGTGTCCGATTGACTTCGCCCTCCGGATCCGGAGTTCCGACGATGGGAGGAGCCCTCGTAAGTTCCTGTCGAGGGACGAACAGACGAACGGACAGATGTATAGGATAAATCACTGTCTTACTCAGGTTCTCCCGAAAGGCTTCGGTAAACCAGGTCAGAAACATAACTACGGACTCCTTCGTCTCCCGGGTCTCCACTTTGTCGAGTGACACCCACTCACCCCACCTTCCGGGGCTGACGAGAAGAGTATGGTAAAGATCAGAAGATGACCTTGTGTGCCGGGACCGAGATGTTGGGTGGTAATACTAGGGAGAGGTTTTTACTTTGAGAAATTTATGCATAAAGTCCTAACAATGTGAACAGTCTGTGAAATCTAGACATATAAAATAAATTTGTAAAATCTGGACATATAATATAAAATTGACTCCATATTTAATGTGGAGTGAATTTTTTTGGTGTGTATAAGATAGACCATCCTGAACAGACGAATATCACTTTGTAATGAACCAACTAATTGAGTAATCTACTGAAAACTTTTCATCCCCCTATGTCACGTCCCGGCAATTCACAATTTACCCCACGAAACTTCTCACTCTTTACATCTTACTCCACACCGATCTCTCCCCAGTCCGAGTCCATTCTCCTCTCGGCCTCTCTCGTGAGAGACTATACTCTCCCAAAATTCTAAAGTCTTTATTTGACATAGTAAAACGAACACTGAGAGTTAACTCACACTCTCGACCCCTGTATCATTTCATGTTTCGTTAAGTCTGTCACAAGTCTCGAGAAAGTCCCCTGTCGACTGTTGAACATCCTATCACAGAGGGGGCCGAATTAAAAAAACCAGTCTAGGGTCTGGACAACGATTCGGTAGGTCCTTTCCTTCGGACAAAACAGTTACAGTTCACACCAGAAATTTGGTTTGACGGTGGGTCGTCTTTCTTTCTTTCACCTCAGTGAGTCAGCACAGGCTGAGAAACGTTAGGGTACCTGACATCGGATGGTCCGAGGAGACAGGTACCCTAAAAGGTCCGTTATCATGACCTCACCCGACGGTAAAGGAAGAGGTCCCCTAGAAGGGCTGGGTCCCTAGCTTGGACCCAGAGGACGCAATATCTGTCTACGAAATGGCAGACTCGGTGGTCGCCCCTTCGGTGGATCGTCTTTTATGAGTAATAAAGCTGGTAAGTGTATCCTACAAATTTTTGACGTGTTAGACCACACCCACACACTACGATCCCCGCGATCTCATTTGGGTTAAATTTCGTCAGGGTTTACCACATACGTCAGGTACATTGAGACGGGAGGTTCTGTCATGGGACCGGAAATCTTAGTCCTTACGTGTCCCGACCTTCGTCCCTCCCACGACTCCTCCGTGAGACCTCCGTCTCCTCCCTCTCTCGGTCGATAACTCGTGACACACACACCCCGACACCTCAAAAATTTTAGGTTACCTACGATAAAACGGGAGGTCTCCACAGGTCAGGACACGACCTGCGTCGTGCTGTATAACCTTCTTTAATCCTCGTCACGTCACGGACGTTGACCTCTGGTCTAGGACCACCAAAGGGTCGTCTCAAGATTGTACTGGGAGTAGGAGTCCTGTCTGTTGTACCCCTGCTACGACCGTCTGCAGTCGACCGTCTCCTCTGACCCCTCTAGGGGGATCTCACTGGGATCGGCGATCGGTCACGTCGTCTCAGATCCGACTCCTCCGGTCCCTTCGACAGACCTGTGTCGTCCACCTTTAACTTATCAAATCCTTTTCTACATCAAGGAAGACTCCTGGAACAGACATAAAGGAGTATTATTCCTCCTGCTGAAGTGACTTTCCGAAAGAAGACGAAATGACATTCTCTTTCTCTAAAAACAAAACTCTCTTGTATCCGCTCTCCGGTCAATCCTTCCATGACTCACTCAGGGACATGATTCCTAGACCCATTTTAAGTACCGTAATCTCTACGTCTCACCAAGTTAGAGTTTAACCTTTTTTAACTTTCTCTACCCCTATTCTCCTTCTTTAAAAGTCGGGTCTTTTTGACGAGATCGAAAGAAAAGAGAAAAGGGTCACAACTATCTCTTTTTGTCGAAGGTCAAGCACCACACTAATCTAACAATCCTTCAAACTCTTTTTTGGTGCGATGTGTTTTTTGGAACCGACCCAATTACTCCACTAAATTTTTTCTCAAACTTTTTTCAGTGGTCCCTAAATCCCTGGACCTTTCCGACACGGCCCCATTTTATAACATGACTCATAACATAACTCTGTCCTCAAACTTTCCTCGTACCACCCGAAACCTTCTCCCCACCCGGTCGGATGGACGAATGGGGTACCTATCGTGTGTGAGTCAAGTCAAGTCAAGTCAACGAGTCAGTACAGACTGAGAAACACTGGGGTACTTAGCGTCGTACGGTCCGGAGGGACAGGTAGTGGTTGAGGGTCTCAAGTGAGTCTGAATGTAGAAAGCTCAGTCACTACGGTAGGTCGGTAGAGTAGGAGACAGTAGGGGAAGAGGAGGACGGGGGTTAGGGACGGTCGTAGTCTCAGAAAAGGTTGCTCAGTTGAGAAACGTACTCCACCGGTTTCATGACCTCAAAGTCGAAGTCGTAGTAAGGGAGATTTCTTTAGGGTCCCGACTAGAGGAAGTCTTACCTGACCAACCTAGAGGAACGTCAGGTTCGTGTGTGATCCTCACGACACACAGAATCGTGTGTGATCCTCAGGGAAAAGAGAGACCGACAAAGAACGGCTAACGACCCCGAAAGGGTCGCTTCACACAAACACCTATCCCCCCAAGTGTCCCGACCCTGTACCGAGGCAATTAGATTCCCTACTTTCGTAAATACAGAGGGAATGACCGGGTCGAGAAAGAACTCGTGAAATGGACACCCTTGAGACCCTCACCAATATCGGGTCGGGGACCTCGTGTGGTGGGGTAGTCTCGGGGGAGGTCGGGGTCGAGAGTCAGTGACCGACACCGACGAATGGGAGTCAAGACGTACATCTTTTAACTGTAGTCTTCTCGACGACGGAGCATCCCCCGGAACACTCCCGATTGAGTCAATATAGACACCCAGGAATCTTCTCGCGGACCGTGTCCTTTGTGATAAGTTCACACCACAATCCTAACGATTACCCCTCTCTAATAACACAACTGGATACTAAGAGAGTCTCGAGCCCCATTTGAAGTCGCTCACCGAACGTAATTCTTACCTGAGGGTGTCCCTGCTACCCTCCCTTCCTCTCCGGTCGGCTCCTCAACACCCGTCCGTCGGGGAAGTAGAACGCCCAAGAGAGGTCCGGGGGACAAGACCAAAGGACCGAGGGTTGGACGATAATACCAGATCGTCTTCTTACGTCTTTTAGATTCTTTCTCAAAACTTTTATAATTTGATGTTTTAAACGTAAAAGTATTATCTTTTGACTCTATTCTATTACTTTTTATTTTAATCTACAAAAGATTTTTAATTTCCTGACTAAACGATTTTAGGTTTTCACTTTTTACCTCTTCCTCTTTCTATCGTCGACCGGGTCTAACACGTGAAAAATTCGTGCTCAGTGATCCTGTGCTACCCGTAGAAAAAGTAAATAGGGAGAGCTATGAGGACCCTAGGTCCGCGTAAGACGTGTTCTCTTGTCGTAGTGTGGTGTCACTTCAGTGGACAATCTTTCACTGACTCGACTAAATTCTCGGACTTGAGAACTGGTGGAATAAAACGGTTTACCTGTCTGGAATTAGTTTCTCCCCTACCTTTGGGGACTTGTCGAGGGTCTCGACTCGGAGGAGTACGGGTCTCGGGGTTTTGTCCGAAGGAGTCCAAAGTACCCCTCGTAGAATACCTCCTCTTGACCTCCAAGTTCCTCACTTCTGAGGTAGGGACCGAAGACTTTGGGCTAACTTTGGTCCACCAACCGAACTCTCCCTGTGACTTAGTTGGAACCTAACTCGTCGACCCGGTCATCCAGGTCCATCCCTTACACTTACTCAGTGTGCCGGTTCGCATCCTTTACGGTACCGAATTCGAGTTGTTAGTCACCGATAATGTCACCCGGAGTCTCAACCTTTCCAGTATCCCTCACCAGTCCGGACCCTGTTCTACTGTTCGTGAACTGGGTAGTTTTCTCATTGACGATGTCGACTATCAGTGTACTTCTCGACACCTAAGTGACAACGGTCGGAAGATTTAAAAATTCTCTTAGACCTTTAGGTCTCAAAGACTCTTTAGAAGGACTAAAAATTTACAACCGTTGAATAAATTTTTTATTTTTGTGATACACAAACGGTTGTGACACGTTCGGTTATATGGTTTTTAGAAGAGAGACCCGTCGGAGAACCCCCAGAGACCTAATCTGTTTGTCACCGTTTAAGAACGTATCTGTATCTTTCGAGATCGAGGATATTACAGATTAATCATGTCCTGGTCCAAGACCCTTCAGAATTTTTACTTAGTTCAATTCTATGGTGATGTCGTCAACTCTCTACAAACACGTTTTCGTACCGTTCAGATGGTTCTCTCTCTCCATTACTTCGAGTAGTCCATCACTAAAATCGAAAACGTGTGATACCCACGTTTCGTTCCTCTAGTTTGGTCAGTTAGGATTTTCTTTAGTTGGGACTTATAAGTAACTTTCCTGACTACGACTTCGACTTCAAGGTTATGAAACCGGTGGACTACGTTTCTCGACTAAGTAACCTTTTCTGGGTCCACGACCCTTTCTAACTTCCGTCCTCCTCTTCCCCTACTGTCTCTTACTCTACCAACCTACCGTGGTGGTTGAGTCACCTGTACTCAAACTCGTTTGAGGCCCTCTACTACTTCTTGTCCCTTCGGACCGCACGACGTCAGGTACCCCAACGTTTCACAGTCTGTACTGACTCGTTGACTTGTTGTTGTTGTGCGATCCCCCCTAAAGAAAGTCGGGAGACTTTTATCCCTTACACGTCCGGTCCACTTTCCATTCCTAGTCCTCCATATCTTTTCCTCGTATGCTGACTGTCTGACTGTCGAAGGACCCCATCACTTCCACCCTCTCCTTCCCTCCCACCTACGTCTAGTCCATCCGTCCCGTTCCCCTCAGGTCTCTCCTCGTCTCTAGTGTCTACCCCCTACCCCGGTAATGAGCCCAGGGGTGACTCCTGTCTAGACGACAAGTAATTTTACTGTCTTTGCCTTCGACCCAACGTTTCCCAGCCCTACTCCCCAAACCTATTTCCTACAGAGTCTTCTTCACCCTTACCACCTCCGTTCTTACTCCTACATATGGAAAATGAAATTTTAAAAATTAACATCATGTTATGTGTATTGTCTTTTGAACGACACAATTGACAAAGATACACATGTTAGGTCATATCAGTGTGACCACACGTTGGGTAGACGTCTTGAAAAAGTTGAACGTTTTGACTTTGCAAAATGGGTAATTTGTTGAGGACTAAGGAGAACGGGGGTTGGGGACGTTGGTGGTAAGACGAAAGAGAGAGACTGTTAAAATACTGAGACACACGGAACATCTGTACCTCAGTAGATCGTAAACGAAAAACATCGACTGAATAAAGTGAATCGAAATTCAGGAGTCCCAAGTAGGTACACCATCGCACAGTTCTAAAGGAAGGAAAAATTCCAACGTATTATAAGGTAAGATACATATATGGTAAAAACAAATAGGTAAGTAGACAGGTACCTGTAAACCTAACAAGGGTGGAAAGTCGAACATATCGAAAACCCTCCCCCCTTCAAAAACGAGACTTTTCCTTTCTCTTTCCAAGTCCAAGTCTACGATCCTAATGATTGTCCTCCCACCCCTAACCGTCCTGACAATCACCAATTTATATAAAATATATGTTCGGTCTTAGATGGGTCATCACTTAATCTCTTCCTCTACTACAGTAAACCGTCAAAAACAAAGACTACTACGACAATATACGTAACAACCCCCAGAACGACGGATATAACTCTCATAAAACATCCAGGATTCTGAAATAGTCCAAAGAAAGAGATTTTAATACGGCGATGAACGAAGAAGAAGAAAAAAAAATTAACCTCATATCAACGAAATGTTACAATATAATCAAAGACGACATGTCGTTTCACTTAGTCGATATACATATGTATATAGGGGAGAATAAACCTAAAGGAAGGGGAAAATCCAGTGGTGTCTCGTGACTCATCTCAAGGGACACGATATGTCATCCAAGAGTAATCAATAAAATATGTGTCATCACTTATATACAATTAGGGTTAGAGGGTTAAGTAGGATGGGAAGGGGGGAACCATAGGTATGCAAACAAGAGATGTAGACACAGACATAAAGACGAAACGTTTATTTAATTAAATATGGTAAAAAGATCTAAGGACTCTCGGTGGTTTAGCCGTAGAATCAAAAACTAAAATTCCACAAAAGTGGACCATTGTAAGACTCGACTAAAAGTTGTGTGACAAAGAAAAAAATATCTATACTGTTACCTAATTAAAGTAGTTAAGTAAAAATTAACTAAACAGTCACTAATTCTAAAGCTCACGTGTTTTGTTGTAAAGGTTTCAAGACTTTTGTAAGATAGTCCATGGTATATGTGGGAGGGTATATATACAAAGTAAGTAATTTGTTTATACATAGCTCACGGACGGATACACGATCTGTGATCAGAGTTCTTAACTCCCCTACCCAGGGATATAACAGACAATAGAACATCTTGAATCCAAGACCGAAGATAAGAAAGACAAATCTAAAGTATCAGATCTCTATTGCTATCGTTAGTGTACCAAATGACTGACAAAATCCACGTAGTGAACAAAGCTAAATAAGTAAGGAGTGTTGTTGCGGTACTTCATTTTTGATAGTAATGGGGATAAAATATCTACTTCTTCGACTCCGTCTCTCCACTTCATTAAACGGGTTCCGTGTGAAGGTAATGTACCATAGTACCTGAAATTTCGGTCCGTCAGACCGAGGTCTCAGTGATATGGAGGGGAGAAGGATAGTGGAGACACTAAAGTATCGTTTGTTTTCAAACGGAATTCGTGTGAAATCCGTGTAAATCCGTCGTCCGTGTTCGGTGTGTCCAAGTTTTCAAACGTGGTATAGGGCGATCAGCGTCACTGAGTTCCTATTGAGTTACATTAAGGAATAGAAACCTCCCAAAAGGTAAAAGAAGTGGTGGACAATCATAACCGATTGAGACAATGACCTAAACGAATCAGTAGACAAGATTACTTCCTTCGTCTCTTCTGTAAAACTTGATCTTCCTCTTCTAGTTTCTGTTTTAGTCTCCAGTCTCCTCTTAGTCTTAGGAGGGTTTCAATCCAAGTCTAGAAAGTCGACGAAAAAGAACATTGAAGTACTATATACAGAGGTAAAAAAGGTTGACCCGTAATACCACGATGACAGAAGGTTAAAAAGAAAGTAAAAATACTTGTTTATCAAACTCATGTCTCCGAGACAGAGTTTACTGGGGAACCGTTTCCGTACAACCTCAAAAGGGTTTCCTCAAGGAACGAGGATGACAACGGGTAAAAAGAAGATTTCGTGTATGGAAGTCATGAGTGACAGTAATTGTAGTAGTGGTCCCTCGAGTCAGATATACGTGTCTTAACGTTCACCTTCAAGTCCTTACTATTAACTAGTATGGTTCAGTATCTCTTATGTCGGTCAAACGCAAAAGAAATTGGTCCAGTTTTCGAGTTTACCCTACACTCCGTAACCCAGAAAGAACCAACTTTGTAGGACAAGACACCGGACTACTGTAGAACCTCTCAGACCATTAACGGACGGACACCTCACCTCTGGACGAGGACTAAGACGACCCCAATCCGGTACGCAAGGTCGTGGCAGTGCCCCAGAAGGACAAGGGACCGACACTCGGACCCGAGACGTACGACTCCCGATCACGACGATGTCGCCGAGGCCACGACACTGGGGGAACCGGTAGGACGAAGAGGTACACGGGTGACCCCGGACAAGAACTCTCTCTCTACAGACCACTGTCTGGGACGAGGACCGATGAAATGTGACCCAGTGACCCGTAGGGTAACTGGGGACACAGGTAGGGTCTGTCCATAAGCGCCCAACGACGGAACCCGACACCGGCGGTGACGTTGTATCCGGACAGATCCGTCGGGGAACACACTAAGAGGTGATGTGTCGGGACCCACTCTTGACACGCACCGGGATACGGGAGTAGGCACGGCCGTCGGGAGACCGGGACTCCGCCGTGACGAAGGGCTAATAGGGGACGATCCTTGTGTCATCCAGTGTAGAAGCACCAATGGAGACACAGGAGTAAAGGCAAAAGACCCTATCTAAGCATCTCTAGTTTAAAATCAGTTTCTCATCCACATAAAAATTTCACCCTATATTCGGTCACACCGGTCGTGGTACACTCTCGTCTCCACCGACCATATCACCTCTTTCGCAACCCGGCCCTCATTCCTCCAGACCCGAGGCCTGTCCTGACACATCGGTCGTTCGGAACCGAAACGTGTTCAGGAAACCAAAGAAAAGAGAAGGGAACCAAAGTAAAAGAAGAAAATATTTTCCTCGGGACAATCCTTAGACGAGTCTGTGATACCACGTCTACAATGACCCCGAAAGTCGGGACGTCCGTCCGTACACTTTCCTCTCAGAAACGACGTCAGGTATCGTCCGAAGGGAAACGTGTGACCATTACGAACTCTTAACGAAGTCTCAAAGTTTCTTCGATAGTGACAGGATATTCTTTTCTTTTAGCTCTAATGACAGATTTCAGATCAAGTAAAAATCCGGAAACTATCTGTCTGTCTCTAGTCTCTAAAGAGGGTGTGTCTACGGTACCTACGCCAAGGTTTCCACTAATGAGGTCATAATTAAAGTGAAAGTATAGAAATGTCCCTTTGAAATACCACTACATGGAAAGTATCTTCTTTCTGTGTCTGTAGCCATACTCCATGTAGAAAGTGTGATTTAGTGACACCTCATTCCCCAGCAGGGGCCAACGAGTCGCCATTTCTTATGTGGACGTTACGTCCTCTGCACCCAAGTTAGGGACCCAGTCCTTCTAGGGTACCTCTTCCCTTACTGTTGAGTGAGGTCATAAGAGCGGACCTCTTAGGGTACTGTCTCCTCAGACCGCCCAGTGTCTCTCAGTTTGTACTGACTTCACTGACTCGAACGTGTGTACATACGTATACCCCAATTCTAACTCTTCTTGTCCACCCTGGGATGAAACTAAAATCTACTCCTTTGAGAAAGACACTTCCTCTCCGATTTTTCAAACCCTTTCCCGGTGACTACTGTACTTACTCCCTTCCCCGACACTAGGTCCAGTAGTTCAACAGTAGATATTGGTCACAAAACCATCTTTTGAACAAGGTTCGAAGAGAAATCTCACGAATACATTGATATATATTTTTTTCTAAAACCAAATCAGTGTACTCTTTATTCTATCAAAGTTAGGAGTTCATCTAAACAGTAAACCTCTCTCTATCAAATAATGTGCAGTAACTTCCCTTCTTCGTTCATCCCCCTACAGATATTTTTCGATCAGAGTTCCAAAGTTCTTTCAGATCAATGGTAGGTAGTAGTACGTCGACTAGGGGAAGTGGGTAAAACGGATGGGAGGTTCGGAGAAGGGTCGACCAGTGGTGATTAGACAAGAGACACTCAACAAAAACAAAATAAAACAAACAAGCAACCAAAACAAAAGAAAATCTAGGTTGTACGCTTACTTTAGTATAAACAGAAAGAAACTAAATAAAGGGAATCGTATTATCGGAGTTCCAGGTAGGTATAACAAAACGTTTTTCGTACAAAAATAAGAGAAAACACCGACCCGTCATAAGATAAAATATATATATATATATATATATATATATATATATATATATATGTGTGTGTATATAAGAGTCTAGAAGAAATAGGAAGTCACCTGTGAATACAACAGAGGTACAGAACCGATAACATTTATTATGAGGTCACTTGTATCCCACGTATATAGAAAAGCTTAAACACAAAAGTGCAAGAATTTTCATGGGTCTTCACCTTATCGGTTCAGTATACCATCAAAATCAGAATCAAAAAACTTTGCACAGGTAGGACAAAAGGTATCACTGACCTGGTTAAATGTCAGGGTGGCGGTAACACCCTGAAAAGAAATGTAGGAAAGAATGTAAACAATGAGGGAAAAATTACTATTGGAAAGATCGTCCACACTCCACTATTGAGTAACACCAAGACTAAACGTAAATGGACTATTAATCACTACAATTTGTAGAAAAGTACATGAAAAACCGGTGGTCATACAGAAGAAACCTTTTTACAGATAAGTCTAGGAGACGGGTAAATTTTTAAAAAGAAAAAACCACAACTTCCCATACTCAAGAAATATATAAAACCTATAATTGGGAAATAGTCTACACATTAAACGTTTATGGAAGAAGGTAAATCATCCAACGGAACAAAACAAAACAAACAATCAAACAGAAAACCGGAGCGGTACCCGAACTCCCTAGAATCAAGGGATTGGTGCTTGACTTGGGTCCGTGGGACGTCATCTTCAAGCCTCAACATTGGTGACTTGACGGTCCTTTAAGGGACGGAGAAACAAAACTACTACCAAAAGAAGTGTACAAACTACATTAGAATCTCAGGATGAAAAACTTTGAATAGAAACCCGTTGTCTTCTACCCGGAGGGTCTAAATTCCCGACACTAATTTGATGAAGAGTCCAAGTAATACTCAAATTTTTATCCGAAACTCCAAACTGATATTTATCTTTAATTGATGATCAATCTCGTAGTGGTTTTACCTTTTAGTAAAAGTATTCGACTATACAGACGTAACGAGACGACAGGTTTCTGTCAATTAAAGAACAAAAAGGTCCACTTAGGATCGGACTAGTCGGTTGAACTCGTCTTTCTGAATTCAAAACATCCAGTCCTACAACTACCTCTCTCCTACCTTTAGTAACTTGACCGTTCATTCACCACAAGAAGTAAAAACTTTTAAAAACAACACTCGATTACAGACAAACAGTTGACATTCGTATGTTTTTATATTGAGCTCTGGGTAATACAAACAAGAAAAGAGGAGAGAGAAAACTTTATTTATACGTTAATTTATCTTTATTATATGTGATTTATATTTCACATACTTTTTTGTCTAGTGAATATTATGATTAATAAAACCCGAGACAAATACACTTGACGGTATTTTACTACATCACAAGTCTCGGATGGTCAAGAAAGTCATCACGCGAAGGAATCGTAGGAACGGGGGAAGGACCCCACAGAGAACAAGGATCGGAGACCCAAGTTGCCAGACCTTTTCCGTCCGTCGGGTGACAACTCCTCGTGAGACGAGAGAGGGTGGAGACTCCTTCTTACCGGACTACAAGAGGAGTGATGACCATTGACCGACACGTCATGTACACTGTTATTAGACAACCTATTTGACGGGAGTAAATAGCTTACGAATCACACATGTCCTACGAGATTTTTACCATCGTAGTAAAAGATCTCGGATGGAAAGGTTAGACATATGAACCCGAGGTCTATTGGACCTGATGAATGAGAAGATTGAAAAGATGAAGAAAAAGGTAGAATTGGGTACAGTGACAAGAAGATGAAGTCTAAGGAAAAGAGACAGGGAAAGCAAAAGACAGAGATTTGACAAGTCCATGAAGTCTCAAGGTTCGTCCCTCCTGTGAACTTCAACCCTTTCCGAAGAAACTGGTGTCACCGTACAATGGACCTGGGTCTTTCTTCCGTTCGTCACCTGTAACTCGTACGTGAGTGACCTACGAAGAGTGGTCTGGGGAACGATCCCTGAGGCACACGGATACATTGAATGTTCCGTCCACTACAATAAGGATGAAATCTCTCCTCTGACCTCAAGTCTCCAATTCTTTGGACGGTCCCGGTAGGTCGATGAGTGACCTCCCCGACCTAGATTTCGTCCGGTATCGGCGGAAGACGGGGGTGAAAACACCCTGAGATAACAAGAAGAACAAAAGTCACTTGTAATGTGGATTCTAATAGCTAGGTACGGACTTCAAAATTTAATCTTATACTCCTATATAAAAGACATCAGGAAAACTATCTTTACAGGTAGTAAATGTTAAAAATATCATACCTAGTGACAAACCACAACTTCAGAGAATTCAGACCATACACTCTCCCGTTTCTTCAAAGAATTCGTTTAATAACAAATAAATGAAACAAGTTCATGTAATAAGAGAAATTAAGACCGAGAGTAATAATAGTCGTTTGTGAATCTTCGAAGAAAGTAACATTCCTAAAGTAAAGGATAACTGTGAAAGTTTAAAGTACACCCAACCTTTCCTTTACTCTGGGCGATATTTTGGAACTTTAAAATTTTTTCGACTGACGTTCCCTCAAGTAAAATAATTCCTTTTGAAGGGTCTTCTGAAACTAGAATCGATGAGAATGGTATAGGTACTTAGAGATATAAGGACTTCCTCAAGATTTTCCTTGTTGTTTCGAACACTAATCATATTACAGTCTTATACAAAGTTTCGTTAACTCTCATAATAAATTTTCTGTCAAACTGACCATCTTACAGTAATTTTATTTTTGAAAAGCCAGAGAAAGGAGTAAAACCATATCCCCTAAAAAACTTATTTCACTAAGTCTCGTTACCAGGTAAGTAAGTTTATAAGAAAGGGACCGATACTGTACTAGGTAACGAGTCGAAGACAGACATCACCATGTTTTTGTGTTAATAACAGTCGAAGAAAGTCTCTGTAGGGATCTACGACACGACGTCCTAAGTAGTGTAGAAATTAAATTTTCGACGTAACCAAAGAAAAGATTCCTGTCTACCAAAGAGAAGAAAAGAACTCCCCTGTGAAAGGACTCTCCTCTACCGCAAGGAGAGTGGTTCGAAAGTGTGAACGACGACGACGACGACGATTCAGTGAAGTCAGCA
Source organism: Capra ibex (assembly GCA_006410555.1). Taxonomy (NCBI): domain Eukaryota; kingdom Metazoa; phylum Chordata; class Mammalia; order Artiodactyla; family Bovidae; genus Capra; species Capra ibex. Next base: position 192,672 of record SJYO01040301.1, on the reverse strand, counting down.
CACGCTGGGGTATCTACCGTCGGGTGGTAGAAGGACCCTAAGACCGTCGGGTCTTAGAAGGGACCCTAAGAGGTCCGTTCTTGTGACCTCACCCAACGGTAAAGGAAGAGGTTCATACTTTCACTTTTCCCTTTCACTTCAGCGAGTCAGTACAGACTGGGAATCGCGGGGTACCTGACGTCAGGTGGTCCGAGGAGGTAGATACCCTAAAAGGTCCGTTCTCACAGGGAGATTAAGTTCCTCCGAAGAAGGATCTATACGATATCACCCAAAGATGTGACCTTAAAAGACTTAAGTCTCGACAAGTCATCTTGGACGACGTTACTACCTCATAAGACGGAACAAGTCATACCATCGGTGATCGACAAACCCCGATAAATCGAGAATTTTACACGAGTCAATTAAACTTACTTAAATTTACCAGTGGACACCGGTTCCCGATGGTAAAACATATCGTTTCGAATTAAAAAAACCCCCCCCACCTAAAGGTTGAAAACAAATCAATTATTCTTTATTTTTACTTTTGCCCGAAGGACCCACACAGAGTCACTCACTCCTTAGGGGGACGGTTACGTCCTCTTTGTCCTCTACGTCAAAGCTAAGGACCCAGTCCTTCTATAGGACCTCTTCCTTTACCATTGGACGAGGTCATAAGAACGAACCTTTTAAAGTACCTGTCTCCTTGGACCGTCCGATGTTAGGTGCCCCAGTGTCTCAACCTGCGTTGAATCGCTGACTCGTCTCGTGTCGTTTTTATTTTTGTTTGTGTTTTTGATGATAGACTAAGACGGTGATACAATATTTCTTCTGAGTTTTATTCTCTTCCTAGTAGTAGACTTTTGACTTTCTAGTTAGGAACGTCTTCTCTTGTTTACCACTGGAACGTAGTTCCGAAAACTTCGCTCATCACTCACGGGGTCCTGTGTGGACCGGGGTGTCCACGTTTCCCTTCGCAGTCGATTATCAGTCTACTACTTTCGATTTTGGAGTCGATCGACTGGTCTTGTTTCGTAGAGGTCCGAAAACGTAGATATGGACCTGTAAATGGGATGAAGACTGCAGGAAAGGATAAGATTTCGAAATATTGGTAATCTACTCTTGTCAGACGATCTGATAATAGATAAATTAATGTTATTCCTGATTCGAAATTTACTATTGGAATCCTCTCACCTATAACGGTAAGTTGGTCCTAAAGGAGTGATGACTCGTCATCAAACCCCAGAAGTCACCATTCACTACCCCTAAACACTAAAACTTAAGGTGTGATCTGAAAGTCTAGTAAACTATCTCGTAGGGTAATTTGCTAAATTTTAATATAAATGAAGAAGAATTTTCTCAATATAAAATAGTAGAAGTAATATATATATATATACCGGTAATTTTACTAAAAATTTCATTCCTGATGTATAGTTGGTACGAAAATGATACCCTTAATACCCTTATCTCTCAACGGGTTAGAGATTAATCCTCAACGAAGGATTAGACCCTTATTTGTATCAAAAACTCTTAAAACTCACCCCTCTCCTTAAACATTAGGATCTTTTAAAAATGGGTCTAAACTTTTACAACGGGTAATTAAAAATGGTAAGCGTTTGTCCCCTAAGGTCTATGGACTCTTTTTGATAAAAAGACAAGGATAATGTAGATCCTCTTGAATTCAACGAGTATATCCCCAAAGAATGTTGAGAGTCGAAATAAACGGGAGTCAACACTGGCTGAGAAACACTGGGGTACTTGATATGTCAGGAACCTTAAGAGGTCCGGTCTTATGACTTCACCCATCGAAAGGGAAGAGGTCCCCTAGAAGGGTTGGTTCCCTAAGTTGGGTCCAGAGGACTTAAAGTCCGTCTAAGAAATAGTCGACTCGGTGTTCCCTTCGGGTTCTTTTGACCTCACCCATCGCATAGGGAAGAGGTCGGTTAGAAGGGCTGGGTCCTTAGTTTGGACCCAGAGGAAGTAACTTCCACTAAGAAATGGTTGACTCGATAGTCCCTTCGGGTCACATTCTCTAAGTGACATTTTCAAGTGTACTATGTTTCTTAATATTACTTCTTTTATTTTTATATAACTTGAAAACGGTGGAACTCGGTATTGGTTATAATTGTATAACTTTTCGGTAGGAAAAAAGTGAACCTCTGAGAAGTAGTGTCCTCTATTCAACAACAACAAGTCAGCGATTCAGTGCAGGCTGAGAAACACTGGGGTACCTGACGTCGTACGGTCTGAGGAGACAGGAGGTGATAGAGGGTCTCAAACGAGTTTAAGTACAGGTAACTTAGTCACTACGATAGATTGGTAGAGTAGGAGACGGAGGCAGAAGATGAAAACGGAAGTCAGAAAGGGTCGTAGTTCCAGAAAAGGTCACTCAGTCGAGAAGCGTAGTCCACCGGTTTCATAACTTCGAAGTCGAAGTCGTAGTGAAGAAGGTTACTTATAAGTTCCAACTCAAGGAAATTCTAATTGACCAAACTAGAACGTCACGTTCTAAGACTTCTTAGAAGAGGTCGTGGTGTTAAGCTTTCGTAGTTAAGAAACCACGAGTCGGAAGAAATACCAGGTAGAGAGTGTAGACATGTACTGGTGACCTTTTTGGTATCGAAACTGATATGTCTGGAAACAGTCGTTTCACTATAGAAACGAAAAATTACACGACAGATCCAAACAATATCGAAAGGAAGGTTTCTCGTTCGTAGAAAATTAAAGTACCGACGTCAGTGACAGGTATCACTAAAATCTTGGGTTCTTTTATGTTAGACAGTGACGAAGATGAAAAGAGTGAAGGTAAACGGTACTTCACTATCCTAACTTACGGTACTAGTATAAAAAAACTTACAACTTAAAGTTCGGTCGAAAAGTGAGAGAAAAAACTGGAAGTAGTTCTCCGAACAATCAAGGAGAAACGAAAGACGGTATTCCCACCATAGTAGACGTATAAACTCCAATAACTATAAAGAGAGGACCGTTAGAACTAAGGTCGAACACGAAGCAGGTCGGACCGTAAAACGTACTACATGAGACGTACATTCAATTTATTCGTCCCACTGTTATATGTCGAAACTGTACGAGGAAAGTGTTAAAACTTGGTCAGGTAACAAGGTACAGGTCAAAATTGACAACGAAGAACTGGACACATGTCCAAAGAGTCCTCCGTCCAGTCCACCAGACCATAAGGGTAGAGAAATTCTTAAAAGGTCAAACAACACTAGGTGTGTCAGTTTCTGAAATCACATCAGTTACTTCGTCTTCATCTACAAAAAGACCTTAAGAGAACGAAAAAGATACTAGACTACTTACAACTGTTAAACTAGAGACTAAGGAGACGGAAAAGATTTGGGTCGAACATGTAGACCTTCAAGAGTCAAGTACATGACGATTTCGGATCGAACTTTCTAAAACTCGTATTGAAATGATCGTACACTTTACTCGTGTTAACATGACATCAAATTTGTAAGAAACCGAAACGGAAAGAAACCTTAACCTTTCCTTTGACTGGTAAAGGTCAGACCACCGGTGACGACTCAAAAGGTTTAAACGACCGTATAACTCCCGTCGTGAATTTTTCGTAGTAGAAAATCCTAAACTTTATCGAGTCGACCTTAAGGTAGTGGAGGTGATCGAAACAAGTATCACTACGAAGGATTCCGGGTGAACTGAAGCCTGAGATCCCACAGACCGAGATCCACTTACTAGTGTGGTAGTACCAATAGACTCAGTAATTGTAGAAAAAATATGTCAAAAAGACACATAAGAACGGTGAAAAATTGAATAAAAATTTTTTAAATAAATAAAAAATTAACTTCCAATTTACGAAATGTCTTAAGACAACAAAAGACAGTTTGTAGTTGTACTTAGTTGGTATCTACAGGGAAGGGAGGACTTGGAGGGAGGGAAGAGAGAGGGGTAGGGTAGGGAGATCCAACTATGTCTTGGGGACAAACTCAAGGGACTCTGTACGTCATTTAAGGGTAACCGATAGATAAAATGTATACCATTACATTCAAAGGTACAATGAGAAAGGTATGTAAAGTGGGAGAGGAGGGGAGAGGGACACACGTATTCAGACAAGAGATACAGACAAAGAGGTAAGTCAAGTCAAGTCAGCGAGTCAGCACAGGCTGAGAAACGTTGGGGTACTTGACGTCGTGTGGTCCGGAGGGACAGGTAGTGGTTGAGGACCTCAGGTGGGTTTGGGTACAGGTAGCTCAGTTACTACGGTAGGTCGGTAGAGTAGGAGACAGCAGGCGAAGAGGAGGACGGGAGTTAGAAAGGGTCGTAGTCCCAGAAAAGTTTACTCAGTCAAGAAGCGTAGTCAACCGGTTTCATAACCTCAAAGTCGAAGTCGTAGTCAGGAAGGTTACTTATAAGTCCTGACTAAAGAAAATCCTACCTGACCAACCTATAGGAACGTCAGGTTCCCTGAGAGTTCTCAGAAGAGGTTGTGGTGTCAAGTTTTCGTAGTTAAGAAACCACGAGTCGAAAGAAATATCAGATTGAGAGTGTAGGTACGTACAGTAGACTTAATTTAAACGGATAAGGGTAGGTACAATCAAGTATCTAAGGATTCTACAGTTATAAGTGAGAACGGTAGAGGATGAACTGGCACAGGTTAAATGGAACTAAGCACCTGGATTGTAAGGTCCAAGGATACATCATAATAAGAAATGTCGTAGTATCAAATGAAAGTGGTGGTCTATGTAGGTGTTGACTCGTGACAAAGACGAAACCGCGTTGGTGAAGTAAGAAAGACCTCGATGATCATTAACGGGAGGTGAGAAGGGGTCATCGTATGACCTGTAGAAGACCGGACCCCACCCACGGTAGAACTCCACAGTATAGAAAATGAAAAAGTATGATAAGTACCCGAAGAACACCGTTCTTATGACCTCACCAAACGGTAAAGGAAGAGATCACCTGGTGTAAAACAGTCTTGAGAACTGATACTGGACAACAGAATCCACCGGGATGTCCCGTACCGAGTATCGAAGTAACTCAATCCGTTCGGGGAAACGGTGCTGTTCCGACACTAAGTACTTCCCCTTCTATTTAACTGTATCGACTTTATACTCACGGACTAGTCGAAGTACCACGACAGACACTAATTATAGGTCGGGTCTCGACACTGATCTTTTCGTCAATATGGACGAAGAAAGGGTCCCCTGGGTAGGGAACCCTTCCCTCTTGAACATCCTTTACCGGACTTCGGTAGACTTTCACTGTGTCAATCGGACTGCATACTCCTATAGTCCGACAACTCTCTCCCCTGGAAAGGGGGAGATGGGAGAACTCAAGAACACTGACCTGATTATTATTTTAACTACGTTCTGTCTATTTGTCCTCTTTTTCTTTTTTTAATATGTTTGCCTCCAGAGAATCTTTACCTTGGATTTTTCACCTCTTTCATCCATCCAAAACATAAAAAATCTGTGTCTTTGTTATTTATATACTCCTTAATTGTCCTGTTTCTTTGAACCCGAAACTCACGAATTAATCATTTCTTAGATTTACTTTAAACTCGAACCCATCATTCAATTTCTTCAGTGTTTTACACAAATATATCCGAAGAGACGGGTCTAAGACACAGAGATCACTATTCCTACAGGAACGTGGAGGTATACGACTCTCATATGGAAAGTGCACTCTCCAAATAAAGGACGAAAATCCCTCTGACCCACCTCACACACAGTTTCACAGAGAGTTAGAATTCATTAAAATTAAGTTTTATTAGTCATACAGTAATTCTGTATGAAACCCCATCGGACGGGACCTGGAGTGGGTACCTTTATCTTGGTAACGTTCAGAACCTTCCCGGATCTATCGTCTAGTAGAAGGGTAAGTTTTTGAAAACGAATTGAAACGAGCTAGATTATGGAAGGTGTTTATTTCACGACTTAGAGAACAATCACTCTACACAAAATGTTAAACTTTAAGATGATGGTTGAACCTAGTACTTTTATAGACAGATACTATATCCATTGTTCAATTTAGAATAGTAAATTACTCAAAAGAATAAATTCCTATTCTAAAATTCTGACAAGAGTCTAAATAGTCGAAGTCAACGTAAGATTAATAAGAGTAAAGTCTAGTGGGGATAAAACAACCACAGGTCAAGGTAGGGCTCAAAAGAAGATCCGGTTACTTCGGAAGGGGAGGTATGGACCCCGACAATGAACGCCGTTGACCCTTAGACTTACGGATGGAGGATGTCCCTACGTTCGACAGAAGTTCCATTGGTCGAATGACACAGGAATCGTCACTGAGTTCTATGTTAATAGTTGTAACATCCGAAGAGTATTTTAAATTATAGTAACATCCTAAATAAAAAATTTCACCTCTCAGTAAAAAAGGGGAGAATTATTCGTATGTAAAAAGAGACTTACTTTCACTAAATTAGTGTAGACGTTCTCATTATACAGTCAAAAGGTTTAGTACGACTACGACTCATCGTAAAATGTCTATAAACAGTAAAACCATCCACTTTTTTCCCTAAAAGAAAACAACCGAAAGACTCATTATGTACATGTACTTACAAAATATACAAATAACCGAAAAAACAAAATAATTATGGGACAAGTATAGGAAACGGGATTAAAAGAAAAACGATAATAGGAAAAAGTACTACTAATCATTCGAGAAATATATATTTCCTGTAATTAGGAAACAAATTAATGTGTATGAAAAAGTCTCACCAAAACAAAAATTCAAAAATTACCAAAAGTAATCAAAAACAATCCAAATAGAATCAAAAATAAAAGTGATTTCTTGAAATTTATTTCTGAAATACATCAGGAATAAATACAAACAAAAAAAAAAATTGCACCAGTCTAGAAAATGAAACCACCCAATACAGAAATCATAGTACGGATTTGAGAAAGGGACAGTTTTCTAATAATATATTAATGGACAAACAAAAGGTGATCGTGAAAATATCAAAGTCTCCTTTTTTAAAATTTCATATCAACTAAATGTCACAACACGACTAAAGACGACATGTCGATTCACTGAGTCAATATGTATATATATATATATATAAGAAAAATTTTATAAGAAAAGGTAATACCAAACAGGGTCCTTTAACCTATATCAAGGGACACGATATGTAATCCGGGAACAACAAATAGATGAGATTTACATTATAAAACACAGATGATTAGGGTTTGAGGGTCAGATAGGGAGAGGGAAAGGAGGAGTGGGAACCGTTGGTATTCAGGTAAGAGACACAGATACTCAGACAAAGACAAAACCTCTATCCCAGCAAACACCGTATAAAATCTAACATGCATATTCACTATAGTATAACATAAACACGAAGAGAAAGACTGAATGAAGTGAATCATACTATTAGAGATCCACACGACGTTAGAGGTACAACGACGTTTACCGTAATAAAGTAAGAAAAAATACTGACTCATCATAAGGTAACATACATTCATGGTGTAGAAGAAATAGGTAAGTAGACAACTACCTGTAAATCCAACATAGGTATAGAACCGATAACCCTTGTTACGACGACACTTGTAACCACACGTCCATAGAAAAAATTAATATCAAAACGGGTCCATATACGGGTCCTCACCCTAACGACCTAGTATACTTCGAGATAAGAATCAAAAGATTCCTTGGAGGTATGACAATAGGTATCACCGACATGGTTAAATGTAAAGGTGGTTGTCACATCCTCCCAAGGGAAAGGGGGTGTGAGAGATCGTAAACAACAAACATCTGAAAAATTACTACCAGTGAGACTGACCACACTCCGCTATTGAGTAACATCAAAACTGAACGTAAAGAGATTATTAGTCACTACAACTTGTAGTAAAGTACATGGACAACTGGTAGACATCCAGAATAAACCTCTTTACAGATAATTCCAGAAAACGGGTAAAAAGTCAACCAAAAGCAACAACAACGTACTCGACAAACATATAAAACCTCTAATTCGGGAACAGAAAGTGTAGTAAACGTTTATAAAAGAGGGTAAGACATCGAACAGAAAAGAAAGAAAAAAATTTTTTATTAAAGGAAACGACACGTTTTCGAACATTCAAACTAATCCAGGGTAAATAAATAAAAACAAAAATAAAGATAACGGAACCCTCTGACGATGTCAAAGTCAAAATATCAAAGTTACATATTATATATACCTGAAATAAAAACCACACCATATACTCCATCCCTAGAGGCAGGGGAACTGTGGTGAGGTGGGAGTGGTTAATTCATTAAATCTAAACAAAGTACCTAAAGACAAAACAAGGTGACCACTAAAGTAGAGAAAAACGACTTAGGAACGGTGGGAAAAGTGACACTATCGTAATAACATTCAACTCGGGAATAAATGGGATGAGAATAATAATAAATTATAAAAATTTTTACACAAATGGAGAAGAAGACCTCCTGGACATGTTACTAAAAATTTCAGATTAAAGTTAAATTTTTAGAGAGTCCCTAAAAGTAATTTTAAGTAATTTTAAATTAAAAGTAATTTAAAGTAATTTTAAAGAAATGTCAAATTTATGATCAAACCACTCTTAAATGTAGAAATGAAAAAGAGTAGATTCTTATAACATACATTATTGAAATTTATACTTTCCTTGACCGGTCTTAGAACACGAATCCATCCCCAATGATGGTGTTATTGGTCTATATATAACAAATCTTTAATGGTAATACCTGGGAGTAACATCGTTTACTCAGAACACTATGACGTAAACTTCTGAAGGTCCTGACACCTTTTAAGAATTTCTCTACCCTTATGGTCTGGTAGAATGAACAGAGGACTCCTTAGACATACGTCCAGTTCTTCGTTGTCAATCTTGACCTGTACCTTGTTGTCTGACCAAGTTTTAACCCTTTCCTCATACCGTCCCGAGACGTAACAGTTGGACGAATAAATTGAATGTACACTTCATGTAGTACGTTTTATGACCCGATCTACTTAGGGTTCGGTCCTCTTTATAGTTATTGGAGTTATACGTCTACTGTGGTGGGAATGTCGTCTTTCAATTCTCCTTGATTTCTCGGAAAACTTCTTCCACTTTCTCTTCTCACTTTTTCGACCGAATTTTGAGTTGTAAGTCTTTTGATTCTAGTACCGTAAGTTAGGGTAGTGAAGTACCGTTTATCTACCCCTTTTTACCTTTGTCACTGTCTGAAATAAAAGAACCCGAGGTTTTAGTGACACCTACCACTGACTTCGGTATACGTACCGAATTTTCTACGAACGAGGAACCTTCTTTTCGATACTGTTTGGATCTGTCGTATAATTTTTCGTCTCTGAAGTGAAAAGTTTGTTTCCAGACATAGCAATTTCGATACCAAAAAGATCATCAGTACATACCTACACTCTCAACCTAGTATTTCTTCCGACTCACGACTTCTTAACTACGAAAGCTTAACATCACGATCTCTTCTGAGAACTCTCAAGGAACCTGTCGTTCCTCTACGTTGGTCAGTTAGGATTTCCTTGACTTAGGAAACCTTCCTGATTACGACTTCGACTTCGACTTGGAGGTTATGAAACCGGTGGACTACACTTCTCGGTTAAGTAACCTTTTCTGGGTCTACGACCCTTTCTAACTCCCGTCCTCCTCTTCCTCCACTGTTCCTTACTCTACCAACCTACCATAGTAGCTGAGTTACCTGTACTCAAACTCGTTTGAGGTCTTTTATCACTTCCTATCCCTGTGGACCACACGACGTCAGGTACCCTAGTGTTTCTTAGCCTGTGTTGAATCACTGACTTGTTTCCTAACACCGTACCACACAGACACACATGAAACAATGTACTCGGACGAGGAAACGTCATAATGGACGATACTCTCGGAGTGTCAAGGGATCTTAAAGGAAATTGACACACAAGTCTACCCTTGTCGAAATGTATAAAACTTACAACCTGGACAATTACTTAATTACTAGTGAGGGACGTGAGAACTTGGTCACGTCACTAAAAGTGTGGCACGGGACACCTCGACCTTAGGTCCGACGAGACTCCTCACCTGACCCCACCCACCAAGGTCCGCGAAGGGACGAAGTCACTTCGAAGTCGAGGTGAACAGGATCGAGGGTACCGAACCAAGACGTACTCTAACATATACTTCTACCCAAAGAACACGACACTATGACGTGTCTAATTTGTCGTCTAACCTATAAGGTCACAACAGAGACAACGTATACACGAGACTGGGCAGGGACGGTGAAACTAAAGAGGCAACAAAGTCCACGAGTGTGCACTTTCCTCCTACTGTCATCTTGTTCAATCTACCGGCCCTCTTTATTGTACACGTATTAACAAGTGTATACTGATATACCAATAAACGTTCATAGTTGATTATACATTTACTGTAGACGAAACACACCGAACGGGTGGAGACATGACCGACCGGGCAGTTAAGGGTGGACCCCCGACCATCAGAGACCCATTTCAAGTGACCATCAAAGATTCTTTTCACTGACGAACGATCGTTGAGGACTCGTTCTGTGACACAGAGAATTGTTCTGAGACTACGACTCTAACCTTAGTGTCGACTGATCGTCCGAAGGTGCCACTAGTCTCTTAAGGACACATAGTCGGTGGTTAACCACGTAAGGAATTCTCTTCGGTCGTACAATAAATAGAAACAGAGAGACCGAGGGGTCATACGTCACCAACAAATGATGGGTAATGTCATGATTTACATCCCCTCCTATATAGGGGATGATATGATTTATATGGGGCCCTCCTATGTCAGAACAGAGTAGAACTGTGGAACGTCCCCCGAAAGGTTGATTCTTACCACGGGTACTGAATTAGGTCCCCGTCTGTGATCCTAAGGTCTCCTTGGAACGTGAAGTCGAGGAGGGACGGGTCTAGGTACCACAATCACTCGTTACTTTTCGTTCATTGACGAAACCATAGGTCCGAGATTACACTCGTCTCAACCCTGACATAAAGACAGTTTGTTCTAATGACAGACATTAGTTAGGATTTGTTTACACTGTTCTTTAAACTTGTGATCTTATTACCGAAGGAAACGGTCTTTAACCGACTATAAATTACATACCGTATACACGGCGGGTACAGAACTTTTTGGGTGTTACATTTTTAGGAACCGAAACTCTTTTATGTGGACCCGAGATTGAAAACGAAAGACGGTACACCTCTTGGAAATACAAAATGACACAAATATAAAATGACGTTATTCTTATGATGAAACCCTAGAACTCGACCACTCGACTTGAGAATCGATGAGACCGTAGAAGATCTTACCATCGTCAATACTTCTGGTCCAGGTGGACCAAAATCTGAACACCCCCAGACAAGTTCTCCGTATTACCAAAATCCTATAATAAAAAAATCCAAACATATTCGATGAGTTTTCATGAATGTTTTAGTTTGATTTAGAATAAACCTCCTAAGAGATTCTGGTGGGTGTGTAAATTATTAACTAATCCTCCTTAGACTTATATCGACACTACGACCTCTTCTGAGAACGCTCAGGGAACCTGACGTTCCTCTAGGTTGGTCAGATAGGATTTCCTCCGGTCAGGACCCATAAGTAACCTTCCTGACTACGACTCCGACTTTGAGGTTATGAAACCGATGGAGTACGCTTCTCAACTGAGTAACCTTTTCTGGGACTACGATCCTCCCTAACCCCCGTCCTCCTCTTCCCCTGCTGTCTCCTACTCTACCGACCTACCGTAGTGGCTGAGCTACGTGTACTCGAACCCACCTGAGATCCTCAACCACTACCTGTCCCTCCGGACCGTACGACACTAAGTACCCCAGTGTTTCTCAGCCTGTGCCGACTCGTTGACTTGACTTGACTTGACTTGACTTGATAAACATGAGTACCGATTTTAAGTAAAGTCACTGTCTTAATCGTATGTGTCGAACGAGTCCGTCCCTTTCTGCACATTCATCTCGGACCTCTTTAGATAGACGTCGAAAGGATACGAGAAAGGGAGGACACTCTCCAGTGTGTCTCGAGTGGGAGGGAGGTCGTCATGTTTACGTCACACACTACAAATGCGGGTCTCTTCGGGTAAACTGTGAGTCCGAAATCTCAAAGATATCCTCCGACCAGCGTACCCGTAAGAGACGGATCGTTGGTGGGTTTAAGGTCCGAGGGTCCTCCTTTCGTTCATAAGTGGTGTTAGTGTAACGGACATGTTTGTCGGATCCGGGGGTTTCTACTGGAATAGTCAATCATTACCTCTTTCGTAAGGCTTTCGGTTTAAGGGGTCGTTGTCCGGGAAGATTTCTACAGTCGGAGTCCGGATAACACAACTGAGAAAACGTGTTCAGTTCATTTGGTAAAAATCTTATTTCTTTAGGTTACCCTTTAATACCAGGTAATTTATTTAGTAACATTAATAGACGACTATAGAGAGAGGATCACAGAATTCATATTAAACAGGGTATAAATTTGTCATTGATGTTTAAACGTACCAAAACGACCACATGCTACCTTACTCTGACGAAGTACATTAACATTATTTTTTAACATCCTCTAAATATACTTTATCTTATAGGTTTCTAAGAATATTAACGCTCAAGAAGTCACACATCTTTTTTTCGTGTACTAAATACAGGTCTTAAGGTGAAAAAATTTTTTACCTTCATATCAACTAAATGTCACAACACAATCAAAGTCAAAGACCATATATCGTTTTACCAAGTCAAAATATATATAGAAGAAAAAATAATACCAAATAATTTCCTATAACTTATATCAAGGGACACGATATGTCATCCAGGAACGTCAAAGTCTTAAGGTAAAAATTCGTTGACCTTTCTCTTCTCCCTATTCTCAGATTTCAGTATCCAACAAAGAGTCGGACATACAGAGACCCCGACGGGATGTTCCGGGACTCCCCGTCAGTGAGGTGTGACTCCAGTCCTTACTGAAGGTCAAAACCACTACGACCGTAAATAGTACGAGGAGACAGTCCAGTCTCATTTTGAGAGAACGAATCTATCACGAACAAGATACAGTCTTTCGTTCTTGGTTCTACCTCAAGTCAAGTGTCTTTATGTCGACAAACCCTTTTGTACAAAAATTTTATATTTTCGTCTTAGAATTCTGTACACTCATCGTAAAATAAGATCCAAAATCCTAGAATTTAAGGTACAGAGGTGGGTTGTGTTAGATAGAAAACACGTTTCTTTAACAGATAAACTCAACTTTCCCTTCCGTCCGACCATATCTTTACCCTCCTTTCAATTGAGACACCACGTGACATAAACGGACTAACAAAATCTGGTTTGAGTTCTCAACTTTGATGAAAGATTAGTCTCCCAGAATTTCCTTCATGTCTCAACGTCAGTCACGAAAGATAAAGGACTAAGAAACACACGAGGATCCTAACTCAGGGAAGAGAGGACGTTCGAGTCCGAAGGGAGAAGTGAAAAGAGAAACTTAGAGACGTCAGTCCCTCGCTTCCGTGAGACGGTAACAGAGACCAGAGACAGGACACTGCTGACCCGAAAAGGAAACTTCACTATACGACAGAAGTTCGGACCCTTTCGAAACAAAAGACAACTGAAGATCGACTCCGTAATCTTTTTTAAACCTTTTATCCTTTTTCCTAGGTATTTGGACATTTGGATTGATCCAGTGACAGGAGAGAAAACTCAGAAAGGAAGGTCAGAAATCAAATATGAGCACATACTGAGGAAAGTACCAACATTAGTCTTATCACTCACACACACACATAAAAAGGGTTAAGAAAAAAAAAATTAAGAGAATAAGAAAGTTCGGATATCTTTTCTACTCCCTTATCATGTCACTCATGAACATATGGAAAGTGGATCTAAGTAGTCAACAACGGAAAAATGGTACAAACGAAGAGAGAGAAAGAGTGATATATTTGAATAAAGTCTTCGTGAATATTCAACGTTTGTAGTATCGTGAAGTGAGGATTTATGAAATAGTAAGTAAAGGATTTTAACTTCTGTAACAAAGTGTATTGACGTCATAGTACTAGTGTGGATTCTTTTAATTGTAATTAAGGTACTGTAGTAAATTATAGGTCAAGTATAATTTTAAAGAGGTAAATAGGGGTTTACAGAGAAATCGAAAAAAACTTTAATTTTTTAAATTAGTCACTACTTAAACTCCAAGTAAACCGATACAAAGGATCAGAGAAAATTAGACCCATTAGTGGGAGAAAAAAAGTCAAGAAGTATTGTTACTGAAAAATTTTTTTAATTAAATAAAATTAACCTCCTATTAATGAAATGTTATAACACTGAAAATAATCTTATACAAAAAAAAATTCTAAATTTTACAAAATAAAAAATAAAAAAAAATTTAAAATTTTAGAAATTAAGAATGTACGTAAGGGTTTGTACTTAGGGGGAGGGTGGAGGGAGGGGTATTGTAGAGAGACCCAGTAGGGGTACGTGGTCGGGGTTCGTACGACATAGGACGTAGTCTGTATCTGACCGCTAAGTTAAGAATGTACTGTCATATGTACAATCTTACGGTAAGAGGGTTTAGTAACTGAAAATTTTATTTCTCCGGTCCGGTCAACATCGTTACTGGTCTTAAACTAAGTATAAAACAGAACTAAGCCAAGTCCAATCCGTAAAAACCTTCTTATCAAGTAACCCCTACAAACCTGAAGAAGTATTCCTGTGTAGTCCTCCGTACACTCCGTGTATTATAAGGGAGAAATCAGTGTGTCACTTACCACGACTCAAATTGTGGACCAATTCTATCACTGACAGACCTCCAGAGAAAACATTTCTTTGTAAAAAGAGGTAAAATCAAAGATTTTATGGTGGGGGGTGATTTTACTTGATCCCGAGGACCTTCTTTACCAACCAAAGTTCAGACCCTGTTCTTTTCATGTCCTACTCCGGTCTTCCACAACGACCTGAATTTCCTTTCTTCTCAAATTTTTGGTTCCCCTTCTAAAATATATTCCTGTTTCTTCGATCGAACTTTCCTAAGGACGACTGGAGTAAACCTGTCAAACTTGTAGTTTTTGTCATTACTGTTTTAACCTAATATTGTGTAATATACAAAAATTTTAATGTATTATTATGAGTCTTTTTTTCCGGTTAAATTTTTTACATCTACGGTGGGGACTACATTATTGACTCAGTTTATTCCTAGTATTCACCTACGGTTTTGGTGATCTACTTTTCAAAACCTTTTACCCTATAAGTATACAAGAGTTTCATAGTGGAGTCAAAAATAATTAATGTCTTCGAACAGAAAACTTGACTTGTGGAGTATGGGTTAAAAGGTTCAACGTACTACGAGGATGACAACTACCGACGTGTGAAATCGTAGATGAGTTACGCGGTGTACACGACCTCGAGTGTGGTGGGGTCGTTACCACGACCCGTGTTCTCTTAGTTCCTGATCAGGTTATTCTTGTGTACGGGACAAGACCCCTTGAATAGCCCATCGAATTACGAAGAGATGTAAAACTCCGACTGCCTAGTGGAAGGTTCTTTCACTACTTTCGACACCTGGGTGAAGGACATTTTCCCGTGTGTGTATCGCTAACCTTGTAGTAAAGGGTCATAAGTATAGGGTCTTTGGAGGTTAGGTAGTCATAAGAAGATTCTCAGAGGAGTCTATGTCCGGGAGTCGATTCTACCAAAAATATTTTTCCCCTACCGTTATCATGGGTGAAGTGTTCCATCATTGTTTCTCACGTAAAAAAAGATTTACCTTTCGTGAATCGTGTCACGGACCAGATACCATCCTTTAATTTACCCTTAATAATAACACGATAATAATAATAATAATTAGAGAACGACGACTTTTCGGAGGATGGACCAGAGGTACGGAGGTGGAAAGGAGAAGAGTTAGGTGGAAGACGACCGTTAGACCACCTTCCGTCAGACATCGGACAATCCTACGACGACGACGACGACGATTCAACGAAGTCAACACAGGTCGAGACACGCTAAGGTATCTACCGTGGGTGATCCGAGGAGACAGGGACCCTAAGAGGTCCGTTCTACGACCAAGGGGTTTACCAATGACTACTACCGGTAATCTCCACCCGCACCGGAGAGGCGACTACTCTACATGTAAAGAGGGAGATTCCGTAGGAATAGGGTGAACCCCACTAAGAAAGAGAAACTGATCCTCTTATTCTATGAGGAAAAGAGGACACACTTAGATTACACGTAAAAGGTCGTGACAAAATTTGAACCTTAGTGGAACGAAAAATAAAATTGAAAACCAGACGTACCAACTACAACGGTCCCTGGTAAGAACGGTATATTCCACGTTTATAAAATAAAAACACCCCTATCATACCTGTTTGTCTCGTCCACGATACCCAAGTAAAAGACCTATACGGTGAAGGACCCATTAAAAAAAGGTTCAGGGGTGAGGATTTGGAGTCCTAGAAGTAGGAAATCCCAACGACACTTCTTGTCAACTCTACCACGAAACATTTGAAAGTTGACTATATTTTTATGATAAAAGGGGGGTACAATGTAAAGTTCGTTTTCACTTGACCTTTTCTTCTAAGAAAAAACGAAAGAAAAAGTTGTCGAAAAAGTTTGTAGAATTTTTTGTCGAGGGGACGAATAACAACCTAAGGTTTTGGCATGGAACTCTGACAAAGAACATTTCATGACGACTATTCGTTGTAAACTCATACGGAAGGGATTCCCTAATTTACAACGACTTTTCCACGAGAAATAACTAGCACTAGGTGACGGGCGACTACTACGCCACAGTCGGTCCCTACCTCAATTATGACTATCTCTGATGACACGAAAATTACAGGACGGTCCCAACACGAGATGGTAAATGATAAGTTACGTTCTGAGTAAGTTTTGTATAATTCAATAAGTAAGACAACGAGAATATAAAATACCGAAGGTCCCCGAGAAACTCTTCCTTCATTCATATCACTATTGTTGCGAAACCCCTTTTGACACACGTACCGTTGGACAAAATTTTGTACGAAAGAGATGTACTTTATCTAAAACTATATTTCATAATATCCTTAAATACGTACGACCCCTAGAATTCATACGATAATCTTAAAAAATTAAGGTTGATGGAGAAAAAAAAATACCTCTTCTTTACCAGATTGTCGGTGGAGTTCCATCGTTTCTTCCACCTGATACACTCCGTCACGAGATGGCAACGGGACCACGGAGCCTTATACAAAAGAAGATAATCCTGAAATAATCCTTGGTTCTCAGAAACTGTTTGTTTGAACTGATACTGTTCGGAAAGCAAACAGTTTCTTGTTGTACCGTCATCTGGTACCGTCAGTTCAGAACATTCAACTCGGTCACAACTTCCTACCGTTCAGGACACACAACGGCGACCACTAAAACTAAAACAGAACCTTTATCATGTCATTTGTCGAAAAATTTTTTCTCATGAAGGTAACAAACCTCCCATGAACGTACGTACTTCCTCTAAACGACACTAAAACTGACATATATCGGTCTGGAATGTTTTTGGAAAGAATCACTCACTGTTCTGCTTGGTAACGTATCACTAATACCAAACAAAAACGATTTTAGTAATAAGTAAACAAGATTTAGTCACGATAGGTTGTCTTGAAAAAAACGTCACCACTTTTACAAGATATTAGACGTGACAGGAATACTAATACAGTTAAAATTAGAGATAAAATTAAGATCGTAACCGTTTCAAAAATATATAAACACACGATTCAACGGAGTCAGTACAGGTTGAGAAACACTGGGATACCTGACATCAGACGGTCCGAGGAAACAGGTACCCTAAGAGGTCCGTTCTTATGACCTCACCCAACGGTACGGGAGGAGGTCCCCTAGAAGGACTAGGTCCCTAGCTTGGGTACAGAGAATACAGAGGACGTAATGTCCACCTAACAAATGGTGACTCGGTGACCCCTTCGGGCTATATATATATATATATATCCAAAGAATATAATATGTATCTTCACATTACAAACTTTGATCTTTATTTCTTACGAAAATGGAATTTTTCTTTTAGACGTGACAGGTCATAGTGTCAGTGGTTGATGTGTACGGACAACTCGTGAACTTCATACCGAGTCACATATGTGTACTCCTTACCTTAAAATTTAAAATAAACCAACACCGAACACCGACGGTATAACCTGTCACGTCCAAATTTTGACAAACGAGGAGTTTACATTGTTCTGAGTGTACTTGTCAAGGCATAAGACACCGGAAAGTTTTTAAATTGTACATTCTCGGATTATAGATTATTGAGAGGGGTGACTCTTCACACACACACACACACACATATGTCTCTAATAAATTTCTCTATCCAATCAGAATTCTATCTCGACTCTACAGAACTTGATTCACTTTTATAGGGGTCTCTTCATATAGAATACTGAATTCAGATGAGACAAACTTTGTCTTTACTTCGGGATTCAGAATGTGCCGTGTCTAAAATAATGTAAACGTCCTCGACAACGACAAGACGTACGTCTTAACACAAAGATCGTGAACACAAAACGACCGTGTACTGAACGGTATTTTAGTCGTGCGAATCGTCATAACGTATAAAACTCTTAAAACAAGAACTCACAACACCAAATAAACCAACAAGATAGAGGCGGGGACTTGTGTATACTTTTTTGCTCACTCGGGTCAGTAAACGGAACCTCGAAGGGAAACAATCCGAATGGGACACGGTATAACTACGTAACCGTCTCAAATCCCGACTATCGGTCGTCTGTCCTTTACTCTCGGTAATCCAATCTGGGTGGGTTCAGGTGAACGATTTCACCCATCCCTTAATGAGAACCATGTCCTTTTAGTACGTGAACCGGTAAAAGTGACGAAGAAATATAAAGGTATTGAAAAACTCTTTATAGTACAATATTTGTATATTGGGAGTATGGTTGTTACCGAATATAAAAACACATCGAAGTCTCATGTAAACACGTCAGAGAAAACCGGGAGTATTGTAAAACCACTCCACCATATCCATAGGAATGATTAAAAAAGACCTGAGAGTTCCCCAGTTCACTGGTCAGACTTCCATGTATCGATTATTGATCATGTTGGTTCTCTCACTCCCCACTCTACACCCGGGTGGGGTGAGAAAGGGCTCAAATCGTCGTCCCTTCCTTCGAACTTGATGAACTCTTTTACCTCAAGCAAACCGGGAAACCTGGAAGAGTGAACACCGTAGTCCCATATGTGGAACACCCGGGTGACATCGTGCGTCGACTCTGAACTTGAACACCGGACCCAATCGTACTATACCCCTAAGACCGGGATGGAGCTTGTTCGACACACGAACCACTTAGTGAACTTGTAGAAACTGAAAGTAAAGAAGAGCGTATCCTTCAACTCACGCAGAAGGTTTAGGGGAAAACAACGTCTCTTGGTCTTCCCTGAGACAAACATATCACTCTCACGTACCTATTCCTATATAGTTGAAAAGACCCAAGAAAAAAACTTTTTTATAAGAAACCAATAATACACAAAAGAAATAACTTTTGGGAAACTATTGTCATCTTCACCAAAAGGACATAATTTTAGATTGATCCTCTATAAAAGATGAACTAACAAGTAGATTGTTTAGAACAGAAAAGACGGTAAGAACTCGAAAAAGAAACAGAAGAGGTATGACATCGGGGTGGGAGGGGGAAAGGTCATAAAACAGGTCTTCAGTCCCTCCTCTCACTCCAATAGACAATACTAAAAACAAATACATAAATAACTATAAATGAGTTATACGAATCGCATTTAGAAACAAAAGATCGGACAGTCGTATTCCAAAGAGGTTAACGAAGGAAAGGAAAGAAAATTTTTTTCACTTAAAACTTGATAATACCTTAAGTTTGAAGACAACGATATTCAGTCGTTTTTGGAACCGGTTCCGATCCTCATCGAGTCCGTATTTTGTGAATCCAGGACCGTTTCGGTAGAAGTATCTAGTCATCTCGAGAACTCCAACTAATCGGACGACCAAATGAACCTTGGTTCGTTCTTGGAACTTCAAGAAAAAACAAAATATCTGTTCAACAGTTTCACTCGGACACCGAAGTTCAGTTTCATGTTAACATCCGGATAGAACACCTCTTCGAAATAAAGATGTCTTTGGGTTCTACCGCCGTAGATACAGTTCTGACTTATGATGTACATTGAGCTGCATCAACCTCGTTGTGTATTTCAAAGATTAAACTTTTGTCGTTTTAACATGTTTAATAAAGAGTTTGGGAACCTGGATACTCTTACGAATAACTTTACCTTTTGAAGGTACGACAACCGGATATAATCACCAGAAGTCTTCCAATATGTAAAGTCGGATTTAACTTTACGAAAATATTAAAAAGATTCATTTCATGAAGGTTAAATTTTATTTTCGTTTTTAGTTAAGGAGACTGTTTTCTTCCTCTGGTAACCAATACCAACTTAACTACAGAAGGACCTCACTGATTCATCATCATAATCTTATGAGGAATCGTAAAAGAGACTCACCCCCCATTAATACCTTTCACAAACCCTAGTATTTATCTTATTAACACGTTTTGAAAAATGTAAAACGACTTAGTCAAGTAGAAAACGAGATCACTGTCTATGTCACTACGGTCACTACTGTCGAAAAGTCTCGGTTCCAATCGACTCAACCTTTAGTCGACTTTGACTGGGTACTGAACCTTAGTGGTCCTGTTGGACTCTCCCACTCCACCTTGGAACTTCAAGAACAAACAAAATATCTGTTCAACAGTAGAACCACGTCTTCCCGCGTAGTGTCCTGAGTAGAGTGTCCTAGGGCCCTACGAGGACAAACTGACCGTATCACTCGTCTTGTTTGAACTGTCGACTAATACGAAGACCATAGACCTTGTCGGGACTCTTTCGATCATCAATCCTTACCCGTGTCCCGGTCCTTATTCCTATAGACTCGTGGATATTTACCTATGTACCTCTGACACCACCAATCTCAATATTCTCACATCGACTCCCCAGTCGTTTGAACATGACATTTCCTGGTCTGTCTTTCACAAAAGTCGAAAAGTCCGGGACGTCACGGAACCTCTACCTCTCGTCCGAACCTGTAGGTGCGTATTTATCCGTCCCGATACAGGGTTATTTTGAAATAAAGGTTTGTGTCACACAACTAGGTACTAGATCCAGTGAGTACTTTTTCGTCTAAAGGAATTTAAACATCTTTTATTTTATCACAAAAGAAAGAAACACCCCTCTACAGTCTCTGACCGAATCGAAGGTTCCCGTCGAATATAGGGAGTGTCGAGGACCTCCAAAATAATCTCTTCCATCGTCGGACCGACCGAAATAAGGTAAGTGTGAGGGTCCGACTACGACGAACCTGTAGGGATCCCCATCCTGTCCTGAATTTAACAAGGACGAGAAATCATCAAGTCAAGTCAAGTCAGCAAGTCAACACAGGTTGAGAATCACTGCGGTACCTGACGTCGTGCCGTCCGGAGGGACAGATAGTGGTTGAGGACCGTGAACGAGTTTGAGTACAGGTAGCTCAGTCACTACGGCAGGTTGGTAGAGTAAGAGACAGTAGGGGAAGAGGAGGGCGGAAGTTAGAAGTGTCGTAGTCCCACAAAAGGTTAGTCAGTCAAGAAGCGTAGTCCAACGGTTTCATAACCTCAAAGTCGAAGTCGTAGTCAGGAAAATTACTTATAAGTCCTGACTAAAGGAAATCCTACCTTACCAAACTAGAGGAACGTCAGGTTCTCTGAGAGTTCTCAGAAAAGGTCGTGGTATCGAGAAATCATCCCTGTCGTCGAAAACCTTTTAAACATCTCTCAGTCAGCGAGGTCATACTAAAGAGAAGAATACAGTGAATCCCCGTCTTGTAACGACAAGTGGTCCCTTCCGTGTAGGTCCAAACAAATCCAAATGGAGTTTGTACTTCGGAAAGTCTTCGTTTGGTTTTACTACATTTCTACTCAACCTCCATGAAATTTCTGAATGTAATAAGTCGAAGACTACACCGATTATACATATAAGAAAAAACAAAAGTTCCGAGACTTCATTGACTTCGGTTCTACTTCCTTAATAGACTACTTTAGTGGTGTGCATCTTAGTGAGACAAGAGGTGGTTTGTACCCTACAGGTCGGAGTTCCCCTTAGATTATTATGTATGAAGTTATTTGGTCTTAGTTTCCCCACCAAAAGAAAAAGGAGGTCTCGGCTGGAAACCAAGAACGTTTAAAGAAGTCGTCTAATTTGTAAAGGGTTGGTAGAGTTACCCGTCTTTCACAAAACAACAAAACAGACCGTATACCACTACAGGTCCATCATTCCTTCCTAGGTCCATTGACTCCGAAGAGGTCCGATATACCCTTCCGACCGTCCCGTGTCTGTTACTGATCAAAACTCAGTTTTTACTCAGAAAGGTAATGGACCTTAAGTCGGTGTCTAAATATACACCGGGTTCGAATAAAGTTAAAGAGTGACAAATAAAGATGATTTTTCACTTTACTTTGTCCAGGTTCTGATCCCAACCATTTCCATAACTTAAATTCCCTCGTATTTTTTTAAGTCCTCAGTTCTAGTCATTGTGTGTGTGTGTGTGTGTGTGTGTGTAAATTAACTCGACTTTAAGTGTACTGTATTTTAATTGGTAAAGTTTCACTTGTTACGTTATCGCAATCCATGTAAGTGTTACAACACGTTGGTGGTGGAAATAGACCAAGGTTTTGTAAAGGTAAGGAGGTTTTATTTAGGGGTGTGGGTAATCGTCAGTGACAGGTAAGGATGGAGGGTCGGGAGGCGTTGAGGAAAGATAAAGACACCTAAACGGATAAGACCTATAAAGTATAATCATCTTAGTATGTTATACACCGGAAAACACAGACCGGAGAAAGTGACTCGAACTACAAAAATTTCAAGTAGGTGTTACATCGGATACAGTCAAGAAAGAAGGAAAAATACCGACTTATCTTAAAGGACCATACCTAATCTGATGTTAAACAAATAGGTCAGTAGGTAACTACCCGTAAACCCAACAAAGATGGAAAACAGAAAACACCTATCACGAAGACACTTATCAGGACACATTTATTAACATAAACAACAACAAAAACGGTGTGGCACTCCAAACACCTTAGCATCAAGGGTCTGATCCCTAGGTTGGGTCCAGGAGCTGTCACTCGAGTCTCAGGATTGGTGACCTGGTGGTGCCTGTAAGACATTTATTAACTTATAGACAAACAAACCGAAAAAGATTTCGAGAAAACCATTTGTCAATATGGATCCTCACCTTAATGTATACCATTAAGATAAACTGAAAACCTCCTTCGTAGTCATCATAAAATTACATTCTAAAAAATTTTTTGGTTTTGAGTAAAATTTTTTAAGTGTTTCTCGTTTTATGGTCTAAAATTTTGTTTCTATCCTAGATCGGGACGTAGAGGGAGTGGACGGGCAGAGGCCGGCCGACATGTTGCAAGAATAGGTCATACGAAGGACTAAAGGGACAACTTACACGAACGTCACTGAATCAACAACGAATGTAAACTCGGAAGACTTTGATTATATTTATAAAATTGACGAGTGAACTCAAAAAAAACACCAACAGAAACCGGAAATTGAAAAAAGAGAATTACGACATTTTATAATAAAACACTTGACGATGTCTTTTAAGTAGATGGTTTGTACGTCTTTACTTTACTTATGAAGACCATTTGTTTTTATAATTTCTCGAAATCCCGCGGTGAACACTTTTAATGTCGAACTTCTAGTGTTCTCCGAGGTTTCCTTTTCGGGTGTACCTTCCAATTTTCGACCTTATCCGGAGGATCTCTCTCCATGCATTCGTGACTCCCCTAAGAACTTGTCGTGTTCCCCATCAGCCCGAAGTTACCCTCAAATGTTAACATTACTAATACTGAAGATTTTATTGAATATTATCTCACGAATGCGAAACCCGATTACTACGTACATTTATCCTGGTCTTCCTTCCCGTGAATTTTTGTCGTTTGGAAACCACAACGATGTCCTCTAAAAGAGAAAACCTCTGTCAGCAACTTGAACCTTAGGTCACTTCGCGTCTCCACCATCGTACGGACGAATCTTATCACCTCGTCGGCACCGGCACTCGTGCATCCTACAATAATATTGAGTGAATAAACCGTTTACTCAGGGGTCCTACTCATTGTGGACCACATCCGCGACCCCCTTCACTCCCCTTCGTCTTAGACGGGGGACGCATACAGAGAAACCGTTTTCCTAATAAAATCCGACTAAAATTTCTTTGTCGTCTGTTCCTTTTCGAAACTTTTGACTTATCTTC
Organism: Capra ibex; assembly: GCA_006410555.1. Taxonomy (NCBI): domain Eukaryota; kingdom Metazoa; phylum Chordata; class Mammalia; order Artiodactyla; family Bovidae; genus Capra; species Capra ibex. The sequence continues at coordinate 168,451 of SJYO01040301.1, read as the reverse complement.
AACGGGAAAATTTCTCTGTAAATGCAAATATTCCCTTTGGAGGTACTGAGATTTAGAGACCTTGGAGAAGAGTCACCTCTTCCGTCACTGAAGTTAGACGTATTGTTGGAGTGGGACCTAAGGACCCGAAACGGAGCAGTGGAGGGGATTCACCGGAGACGGTGTAGAAAAGAGAAATAGACCTCTACCATCGTTTCCACTACCAAACCCGACAAATCTTCAATGAGTCAAAAGGACCCAGAGAAGGTACAGATGTCGTTCATACATACGATAATTTGACTTTGGTTCGTCCTGGGAGGACCTATGGTTTCTGAAAGGTACAGGACAAAGAACACCTTTTTCCGAAGTCACAGGATACGAAAGGGACCGAAGGTTTCTCATCTGAGCCAGTCAACGATTAATCACCGTTGTCAGTCAAGTCAAGTCAGCGAGTCAGCACAGACTGAGAAACACTGGGGTACCTGACGTCGTGTGGTCCGAAAGGACAGGAAGTGGTTAAGGGCCTCGAATGAGTTTGAGTACAGGTGGTTCAGTCACTACGACAGGTCGGTAGAGTAGGAGACAGTAGGGAAAGAGGAGGATGGAAGTTAGAAAGGGTCGTAGTCCCAGAAAAGTTTACTCAGTCAAGAAACGTAGTCCACCGGTTTCATAACCTCAAAGTCGAAGTTGTAGTCATAAAGGAAATCCTACCTGACCAACCTAGAGGAACGTCAGGTTCCCTGAGAGTTCTCAGAAGAGGTTGTGGTGTCAAGTTTTCATAGTTAAGAAGCAGTGAGTCGAAAGAAATATCAGGTTGAGAGCGTAGGTATGTACTGATGACCTTTTTGGTATCGGAACTGATCTACCTGGAAACAACCGTTTCATTACAGAGACGAAAAATTATACGACAGATCTAACCAGTATCGAAAAGAAGGTTCCTCGTTCGTAGAAAATTAAAGTACCGACGTCAGTGGTAGACCTCACTAAAACCTCGAGGGGTTTTATTTATAACCCGTCGTTATCAAGTCACTATTATGTCTCGGGATCAAGGAGAAGGTCCCTATGTACTGTTAGACTACGAATAGAAACTTAACAAGACGTCCTTGACTCCCGAAGGGAACACCGAGTCTACCATTTCTTAGGCGGACGTTACGTCCTCTGGACCTAAGCTAGGGACACAGTCCTTTTTGATTCTGGGAGTGGGATCACTACCTACCACTGATTAACAACTCGTCTTCGTCTAGCTAACAACTCGTGGGGTCTATCTAACTTTGGTCCAACTACTACAACTGAGGGTTTTGTAATGGGACAACGACGGAGTGTTTGGTTAGTCTCTTGACACGTACTCGACTAGTACGTACGAAAATGGGGGAAAACGGAAACTTCTGGAATGTGGGACCGGTCGGTCATTCTACCTAGACTCTAATCGGATGTAGAGGGTAGAAGAGACGACCACCGGAGAGTTAGTTATTTGGAAAGAGACGAGGTTTGAGGTTGCAAAGTCAAACAAACCGGAGTCCTCTGTATACGTGTGTCAGAAACCAAGTTGTTGTCTTAAACAAAAAGAGGACAATTAGACAATGATGTCTTTCAAGAGTCAGTTCTTGGATCTTCCCATCTCCGTTTTACTAAAAAGAAGAGGACGTCTTCGTTGGATGGGAGAACGTGGCCTGGAAAAGAAGTCCCTTCCGTCCGAAATGTGTTTAGATATCCTTTTATTCGTAAATTAATATTAACACTATACAAGTCCCTCGATACTTACAATTTCTTATTTCTGTTTCTGTGAATGCCCTCTCACATTTTACCCTGGGAGACTGTTTGATCACTCGGTTCTTTCCGGAAAACTCGTTTCGTCCATTTACAAAATGTGTTTAAACACGAGTACCAGAATGTCACGTTTTTATCACCCGTCTCTCGACGTTCTAGGTCACCCCCACACCAAAGGGTCTGACCGTCCGTCAACCCAGTCGCCATTATCACAAAGTGACCACACCTTGTGGTCACTAGTGGACGAACCATAGTCTGGTGTGAAAAGGAAATAACTTTAAACCTAACTTGACTTCGACTTCCCTGAGTCGAAGAAACAAAAGAGGTATTCAAGAGATCGAGGTAAGTATTAACAGTTGCAACCAACGACATAAAGAATGAACCTGAAAGACAAAACAACATCATTCTTCATGGTCAATATACGTGTAGACAGGAGACAATTCCAGTCACGGTCTGTAGCTGTGAGTAGTGTCAAAGGGGTATCTCAACTTCAAGACGTGGGACTTCTACGGTATGTTTTACTCCCCTCCATGTGTCTCTGTCGGGGTCTTTAGGTCTCAAACACTTTACAACGGACACCCAAGACACAATCACAAAACCCCCAAACCAACTTAAAGAACTTACCTCATTCTTTCTCGAGTTCTAGTATATCGTCGTAACACAGACCTAGTGAAAGAGGGATCCGACGGTTTGGGAAGACTCTCAGAGGGAAGATTGAGAAAGTGAACACCTACCCTTTTACATCCTAAGAAACTTAGACGTTTTATCTTAGTTTGAACATGAGAATCCCAGTCACCATTCCTTCATCCGAGATATGAGTATTAATTAGCTCATCGTATCAGTCATGATCGGTCTTTCAATCGAGACCCGTTCATTGGTCGGAGAGTCAAGACTCCATCCGAAAAGAACTCACTATGGTAATAAAGTAAACACAAATGTAAACTTATACCCAAATAATTATTCGGTTTATATTACTCGAAGATAAAACGTATATAGAGTGAAGAAGATAATAGTTATTATTATCCACTCGGTAAAACTTTTTGTCGAGTACACTAACACTGAGTATGACGGGAACTTGTTTCGTTGACCTAAAGGTAGAATTAAACTTAAAACAATTTGTAGTTCCAAAAAGTGACCAGATCATCTGTAGGATGGGATAAAGATGTATCCGAAAGGTACACCCTGTATGTCTATGACTACCTTTATGTTTAACTTGAAAAACTCGACGAAAAACGATACATCGAAAACCAGAAAATCCAAATACGGGTACTTATAGAGATTTTCTATTACCGTCTAAGATACCCCGGGTGAAAGATAGGGATTTTCAAGAAACCATAATGGACGAATGAGACTCTTATGGTCACATTTCGACCCCTTAGATCAACCGTGACAAACCAATATATCAAGTAAATATCGGAATTACGATTCAAAATTTGAAGGGAAGAAAAAGAACTTGTCTTTAACAAAATTTTTATCTTATAACGAAATTAAAAAAAGACCCTCTCTGATCCTAAAGTCTGTGATACGACCCTCATAAGACTTCTCAATCTATTTTCGGACATTGGACCCCAAACCCCGGTTACAGGGTCATTTGATTTGAAAAGGTGTGACTTAGTGGGAAAGTCCCTCTAGGAAACTTAATCTCTTAAGAGTAGTACACGGCGTCCGGTCCTACTACTTTGATGAACAATATCACCAGTGAAGACATCTCTTAAATTACCATTCGTCAGTTATACATCAATTAAATCTAATAGACGTAAAGACCTTATCGTTAAAGATTTAAATGAACGCGTTCATATATAATAAAATCACAGGTCAAATTCTTCATACCTCTGAGCCTTCATTAAAAATTGGGTCTTATACTGAAGAAACAACGGTGGTAACTAAGAATGGACCTTCTAAAGACTATCCTCTCTCAATAAACAGCGAAAACTTTGTGACAATGAAAGGACCCACTCATAGTGTTGAGAGACTAAAATATATTATTTGATTTACGAAAAGAAGACAAGGGGTAATAGAAATAGAAAAACAAGGTTGTAAGGATCGTATTAAGAATTGAACTCAACCTCCCTCTAAACAAAATTGGATACATTCTTACTTTTTCATTTCTTATACTAATGTGTAAGACATAACAAGTTTCCTCTGTGATAGATTTCGTCCAAACACCACCCCCCCCCCACCATTTGACCGATTTAAGGTGGACAAAAAATTTAATTACAAAATAAATGTACATCAGTAAGTGGAAGGAAATGTATAATAGATACCAACAAAAGTTCGATGATGTCGTCTCAACTCACCAACGGTGTCTCTGGGTGTTCGGATGTTATAAATGATAGACCGTGAAATGTCTTTTTCAAACAACTGATGACTAGATTTTCCATGTTCCGTTCTTTTTAATAAATGTTCAGAGGTCACTTTGGATTTGAATTTTTTAGGAAAAAGATGTATTACTTCTATAAGAGAATTTTTCTAATATTTTTTTAAGAACAAGGGAAGAGACCTCTGGTATAATAGTCTACCAAGACCCAAGAAAGTCTCCGTATAGTACGTTTTTCAGAACAAAATGATATTATAAATTCGTCGTAAGAATAAAGTCTACACCAATATAAAGAGATCACTTTTTTACTCATGTTTTTTCACATGTTCCCTTTCCAGTTAAAAATCAAGTCAAACAGTGTCTATGACACGTGCGTGACACACGGGTTGCGACTTAAGTACACCGACTCTTATACCTTTTTGGACACTAGATCGACCCACGAACTTGGTTTAGGACTACGTACTGATCCTCAACTCATCTACGTAGAAAAAAAAAAAAATGAAATAAAATGAAATGTTATGACATAACCAAAACAGTATGTGACTGTACTTAGGTGGTGCCCACACATCTACGTAGAAACATAATCTTTATGACCGTTCCGACTTTCGAAGGGATTGGGTCCTTTCCTTTGTCTATGGGTCCAAGTTCTTAGTGTCTCTCGGGGTTTGTTCTCCTTTGGTTCTGTCGGTGTGGTTTTCTGTGTACTATGATTTTACTGTTTTTAATTTCTACCTCTTAGAATTTTCACCATTCACTTTTCGTTGGTCAATACATATTCCCTTGAGGGTATTCTTGAAATCGACTGAAAAGTCGTCTTTGAGACGTCCGGTCTTCCCTCACCTTGTTATATAAGTTTCACTATGTTCCTTTTTTGGATGTTAGTTCTCATGAGATGGACAGTTCCGAAAGTAAGTCTAAACTTCCTCTCTCTCAAAGTGTCAGTTCGTTTTCGATTTTCCGAAGTCGTGGTGACTTAGTCGGAATGTTCTATAAAATTTCCCTGGAGAGATTCGTCTTTTCTGGTGTCATCTTTAAACTTTTGGTACTTTCCTTTTTAAGTATCCATCTCCGTTTGTAAGAAATTTTCATCAATTGGTTGGTGAATATTTACATCATCCTTCCAATCATCTATTTTCATCACTTTAGTAGATATAGGTGTTATTCATCAATTCCCTATATGTTTTGTTTTTCTATATTTTATACTACTAATTGAAATTTCCACCGACCCCCCTCATTTTTACACCTCAACAATCTTACATAAATGTGAATTCTCTAATAGTTGAATATTATTAGCATATACACATACATATATATACACACATATATATGTACACAACAATATACATTTAGAATACCATTGGTGTCTAGTTTTTGGATACTACGTGTATGTGTTTGTTTTTATCTTTAGTTTTGTACTTTGATTTCTAACAGTAGTTTAATGTTTCTTTCTCGTGTTTTGTTCTTTCCTTATTCTTGATGCATTTGTTGGTCTTTTATTAATTGTTTTATCGTATATTCATGTATGGATAGTTATTAATCAAATTTATAGTTACCTGACTTACAAGGTTAGTTTTCTGTATCTGACCGACTTACCTATGTTTATGTTTTTGGGTATGTATACGACGGATGTCCTTTGAGTGAAGTCTAGATTTCTGTATACATCTGATTTTCACTCCCCTACGTTTTTCGATAGGGTATGTTTACCTTTACTTTCCTTTCGACCTTCTCGTCTTGAGTATAGTCTGTTTTATCTGAAATTTTGTTTCTGATATTATCCTCTGTTTCTGTAAAGTATTATTATTTCCCTATTTAGTTTCGTTCCTATATCGTTAGTATTTATATATACGTGAGTTGTATCCTCGTGTATTTATGTAATTCGTTTATAATCGTTCACGATAGGTTTTTTTATTTTACACTCGGTATACATCATAAACTTTTAAACATCATCGGTATAATGTTTCACTTTTCTTTGTCCACTTTAATTAAAATCATTATATAAAACGATGATATATACATTTTATATTAAAGTTGTACATCAGTTATATAAAATTACTCTATAAAGTGTAAGAAAAACAATATAACAGAAACTTCAAACCACACCTAAAATATAAATGTTTGTGTAGAATTAAGTTTGATCGGTGTAAAACTCACGAGTTATCGACGTATTCCCTCAACGACACCACGACCTGTCGTGTCGAGATCTAAGACATATTTCCCCTATACATGTAGGTGGTGAACGAGTACCTCCTTGGGGACCCACATTAAGTCTCTCGTATTCATGTTATAATTTTAGTATTTCATAGAGGATAAACGAATACGTATAAAAACACAAACTCCACTTTGGTCATATCATATCGGTGAACACTCTGAACGACAACCCAAACCGTCAGACAGTAGACTGACCAAAGAAGACCACCCGGGGTCCATGGACTCGGGATGGAGACGGAGATAAAAAACTCTTTCACGAACGAAGTGAGAAGGAATCTTGAGACGTCTATGACTTGTCACAAAAATTTTCTCTCCTTTCTGTGTCCAATGAACCAAAATGAAAAGATCCCAAAGGGTGAGACATGGGTCCTGGTAGTATCCCCTTTAAATGAACCGTCCAAGAAAATGTAAGGGGAATTATTGTAAACGTTCATTACTCATAAAAGACGTAAGTTTCCTTTTGTTTGTAAATGTCGTTTTAGATGACTAACAGTAACAGCATAAAGATGTAAAACCGGAACTAAACCCATATCAAATCTTTTATTGGTCTGGTGGACAGTTTCGAAGTCCACCTTCGATGACAACCAGTCGTTTTAACCGGGAAGATTAGTCCTGACTTCTTTTACCTTAAGAATTTTTTCTTTCCAACTCTGTGTACCTATTAAGTTAAGTAGTTTGTAAAAACTCAGTTGAAACGGTCATCCCACGATCTGTCATCTGAAACTGAGGATGCAAGTCTATTAAGTAGACTACAATCCCGTCTAGTCTTCTCTAAGTGTGTACTCATTGTAGACTCAGAAAGTTCTCAAGAAATTACCTCTCTCTCTTAGTACAGTACCGTAGAATGGACCCTCCACTACTGTACATACACTCTGAAAGAGGAGATGACTCTCTTCGACATGTGTGTACACGTTCCTACTAAAGGAGGTTGGATCCCATCTTAACCCATCTAAATACCCTAACACTGCACAAAGTACTTCCCAAAATATTATTATTACCCCGAAAGTCGACAACTTACTACTTGTCAACCTTTACGTCAGTACAAGACGTCAACCCTTAAATAATTTAAACATTTAATGTGAGTTTGGGGAAAGGTACCGAGAGTACTAAGGACGGACAAAGACCGAACTATTATTTATTAACGTATAATCATATTAAGAAAAGATTAGACTTTGTCTTACTTCCGTTGGATCCTTTGGACATCGTCCTTTCCACGGGGATTGCGACTACTGGGTTAGTTTCAACAAATTTTTACTGTCAATTATTTCCTTTCGGTACTGATACTTGATCTTTTAAAGAAGTTCACCGACGCATTTACTACAGATTAAATCTTCACTCTAAATTACAAATAACCCGTAAACAAAATTTAAATCATATATCAGACCTAGATAACTAGAACTGTCGTGTGGAGTCACGTCTGATCAGTGTAAAGGTCACGAGTCGTCACCAAGAGACACCATACAGTTTGAGACACCGGCTGGTATGTTGTCTCTTTTACACCGAAGGGATCACCCATTTCTTAGACGGACGGTCACGTCCTCTACGTCCAAGTTAGGGACCCAGCCCTTCTAGGGACATCCTCCTTTACCGTTGGATGAGGTCATAAGAACGGACCCTTTAGGGTACCTGTCTCCTCAGACCACCCGATGTCAGGTACCCCAGTGTTTCTCAGTCTGTGTTGATTTGTGTGTACGTGTCCTTTATCCGTGTGGATTGACTCAGTGTTGGTCGGTCCAACGGACGGATATAAAGATAGTCGTCTAGTCTTTACCCGGTCTAGGGGGTGTGGTGGACGATTCAGAATGAGTGAAAAGATTAAAAACAGACTACCCACGTTTTACCATAGAAGAACAAAATTGTAAAGAGACTAACGACCATTATAATCGGTAAGACTAGAGATGGAAACACTTAACGGAAAAGAATTAGAATCAAAGAGAAACTAAAGGACTGAATTTTTTAAATACAGATATGATCGAAATAACTCTATCTTAAGTGTATGGTATGTTAAATGGGTGTATTTTTCGTAAGTGCCTAAAAGTCATGTAAGTGTTAAAACACGTTGGTAGTAGTGTCAGATAAAATCTTGGAAAAGTAGTCGGGTGTTTCACCGACAAGGAACTCGAGGTCCTCTGTGCAAATGCGACCCGTAAGGGACACTGGAACGGCTAGAGTGTCCGGACCCACTTTCCAGGTACGTGAGACCAATGACTCTGGGACTAAAGACGGAAAGTGTCGAACCAACAAGTCGAACAAAACCTCACACACAAGAAGGCTACCTAAGAGGGTGTCGGGTGAGGGAGTCAGACACGAATAACGGTCGTAACCAAAGACGAACGTTGGCCCTCTTTTGATTCCGTATTTAAACATGGAACTCCTCCCTAAAAACGTTCCTTGTCTAGGATCTTACACTTCGACTAACTCAACATCACTTACCGACTCGGGAGGGAGAAAAGATATTATTCCCCGTCGTTTTGACGACTAGTCTGATACCAAGACAAAAGGACCCTTACACGTGGATGTGGACATTTTACAGATCTACAAAGGGTCCCACCCGATGAAAAGACGGAAAGAGTTCCACGAAGTTCTCTCGTGATTCAAAACCACATACCACAGTACTCCTTTCGTGTGTGGGACCGACCGCTAGGTCACATGGGTCCCAGACAGCCAGTACGAGGGAATCCTTCGTCCGACGATTCTACCACGGTACGTACCATCCCCTTCGAGGGTGGTGGAGTGAGTCCACCCCGGAACCTTCTGTGACCCACTTCCTTTAAGTCACTTGTGTTAGACTCAACTAGTTGCTGAAGAGAGGTGACGGTCCCTCCGTTTAACTGTTCATCTGTGAAATGATTTCTACAAGGCCCCTCCTAGTACAGGTACGAACTGTACAACGAAAAGAAAAAAGGAAAAATAACTTGTGAAAACCGGGGAGAGACAAGTGTAGTATATTACCTATAGTAAGTCCGGTGTGTAACGTTCTGGCACTCTACAGTGTAGAGTAAGACGAACTCAGTACCCATAGTGGTTCTCTAGAGACTGAACCCTCGACCTACCCCACTGACTGACACTCAACGAAGGATAACCCCTACCCCCCAGTCAAGAAGAAACCAACATACACCTAATCGACATCATCCACCATTATAAAATTTTTATACGTGTCCTTATTTCCTCATACACACACACATGTTTGTTATTCGATGGTTCCTATCTGACACGATATATGTGAATAAAACAGAAGGATCCCTTCTTTGGACATCAGTCCAAAGAAGACACTATTACGATGTATTGTTGATTCGTGGGACGAAGGTTAAAGTCACCGAATGTTTTCGTTCGTTCGTGAATAAAGAATGGGTACCCAGACGTTCACCAACACCGAAACGTCGTGAACCGAGACCGACGTCCAACCAAAGACTAGACAAACTATATAGGGATCACCGATGAGTTCCGGACAAGAGTACCGGTTACAATCTTCACGGTTTCTCTGGTTGGGTTTGGGACGTTCGTGTTGATTTTGGAAATTAAGGTAACCGATTTAGTCACTCCTAACCCCAAATAAGAACCGGGTGTCATTTGGACCCATTTGCTTCCCTTCCTTCCTTTTTAACTCCTATTTATTGTGTAAGAATATGTGAGGGGAAAGAAAACTCTTTAGTTGATACGTCAAATTTACACAAAAGAGAGAGACGTCTAACGTAGTATATAAGTCAACGAGTACAGTCTTCGGATCCCATATTGTCTTTCAGGTCCAACCCTTCCCTCCTCGTAAACAAGTCAAAATCTATACGACTTAAACTCGACTGAGACCCTATCAGTCTCTCTACTCTGACAACCTCTATATCTAGGTCTCCGTTTGATAACACTAACAAATAAAAGAGTGAGTTCGAGGATGTCCAAAATACTCACCCCGACTACTGTTCACAATGATCAAAGAAACTCAGGACCAGTGATTCGACAGGAATACTACATTGAGAACAATTCAATAAGACCTAAGACTTGGTTCTGACCAGGACAATGGAAAGTATATCTTGACACTCAATAATTTACAGTTATAGTCCCAAGAGACACACTTTAAGGGTACGTCATAATAAAACGAAATCTCTTCAGTGTACTGACCTCCTGTAATCGTCCCGTATAAAAAGGTAGATCTGGACGAAATCACGTGGTAAACATTTCTAAGAGGACTTTTTCCTAAAAGACAAACACATTTATGTGAACTCAGTAGTATAAAGTACGTTTAACAAACATAACTAATTACCAGAGAACAAACGAAGGAAAACGAACATAAATATCGAGTGTAATGAATATTAACAACCTTTTGTTATAGCTGGTCTACCGAAGTAATAAGACACAAAGTGTAAAACTTAAAATTTATAGTACAACCTAACGAACAATCACCGGTAGACACAGGATCTCCTCTACTCCGGTCTGGTATCAAGTTTCTAGGACCCAGTCTATGGTACCTGTCAGTCACGACAGACCCACAATCGTAAACTCCAAAGGAGACCAGGAACCGACGTGAACCTTTAAGTGTGGCATTCCGGTTCCTCTCTCTCTTTGACCCGTAGTTTCCGGAAGACTTGGTGAGTCGACCAGATACTAGAGTTACACAACTTTTTGGGAAATGGTCATTCGAACGTCTCAGAAGATATACAATCTTTAAAATTGGTGTAAATGATTATAAATTCTCATAGTAATGAAATCATTACCGGAAAATCATTCCCCGGTTCTCCTTTATAGTTGTTGGAGTTTATACGTCCACTATGGTCAGATTACCGTCTTTCACTTCTCCTTGATTTCTCAGAGAACCACTCCCACTTTCGTCTCTCACTTTTCCGACCGAACTTTGAGTCGTAAGTTTGTTGATTCTAGTACCGGAGACCAGGGTACTCAAGTCAAGTCAAGTCAACGAGTCAGTACAGGCTGAGAAACGCTGGGGTACTTAGTGTCGTGCGGTCCGGAGGGACAGGTAGTGGTAGAGGGCCTCAAGTGGGTCTGAGTGTAGGTAGCTCAGGTGCTACGGTAGGTCGGTAGAGTAGGAGACAGCCGGGGAAGAGGACGGGGATTAGGGAGGGTCGTAGTCTCAGAAAAGGTTACTCAGTTGAGAAGCGTACTCCACCGGTTTCATGACCTCGAAGTCGAAGTCGAAGTCGTAGTAAGGAAGGTTTCTTTAGGGTCCCGACTAGAGGAAGTCTTACCTGACCAACCTAGAGAAACGTCAGGTTCCCTGGGAGTTCTCAGAAGAGGTTGTGGTGTCAAGTTTTCGTAGTTAAGAAGCCACGAGTCGGAAGAAGTGTGAGGTTGAGAGTGTAGGTATGTACTGGTGTCCTTTTTGGTATCGGAACTGATCTGCCTGGAATCAGCCGTTTCATTACAGAGACGAAAACTTATACGATAGATCCAACCAGTATTAAAAAGAAGGTTCCTCATTTGCAGAAAATTAAAGTGCCGACGTCAGTGGTAGACGTCACTAAAACCTCGGGGGTTTTTATTTCAGACTGTGATAAAGGTGACAAAGGGGTAGATAAAGGGTACTTCACTACCCTGGCCTACGGTACTAGAAGCAAAAGACTTACAATTCGAAATTCGGTTGAAAAAGCGAGAGGAGAAAGTGAAAGTAGTTCTCCGAAAAATCGAGGAGAAGTGAAAGACGGTATTCCCACCACAGTAGACGTAAAGACTCCAATAACTATAAAGAGGACCGTTAGAACTAAGGTCGAACACGAAGAAGGTCAGGTCGTAAAGAGTACTACATGAGACGTATATTCAATTTAGTCGTCCCACTGTTATATGTCGGAACTGCATGAGGAAAGGAATAAACCTTGGTCAGACAAGGTACAGGTCAAGATTGACAATGAAGGACTGGACGTATGTCTAAAGAGTTCTCCGTCCAGTCCACCAGACCATAAGGGTAGAGAAAGTCTTAAAAGGTCTCAAATAACACTAGGTGTGTCAGTTTCCGAAACCGTATCAGTTATTTTCGTCTTTATCTACAAAAAGACCTTGAGAGAACGAAAAAGGTACTAGGTCGTCTACAACCGTGAAACTAGAGACCAAGGAGACGGAAAAGATTTTGGTCGAACTTGTAGTCCCTCAAGTACCAAGTGCATAACGACTTCGGACCGAACCTCTTAAAACTCGTAATGAAATGATCGTACACTCTACTCACGTTAACACGCCATCAAACTCGTAAGAAACCATGAAGGAAAGAAACCTTAACCTTACTTTTGACTGAAAAGGTCAGGATACCGGTGACGACTCAAAAGGTTTAAACGACCGTATAATTCACGTCGTGAAAGTGTCGTAGTAGAAAGTCCTAAACTTTGTCGAGTTGACCTTAAGGTAGTGGAGGTGATCGAAACAAGCATCACTACGAAAGATTCCGGGTGAACTGAAGTGTAAGGTTCTACAGACCGAGATCTAATCACTAGTGTAGTAGTACTAATAGACCCGGCACTAGAAAAAACATGTCAAGAAGGTACATAACCGTTTATCTACCCCTTTGTTACCTTTGTCACTGTCTGGAATAATAGAACCCGAGGTTTTAGTGACACCTAACACTGTCCTCGGTACTTTACTTTTCTACGAACGAGAAACCTACCTTTCGATACTGTTTGGATCTCTCGTATAATTTTTCGTCTCTGTAGTAAATGACTGTTTCCAGGTATATGAGTTTCGATACCAAAAAGGTCATCGGTACATGTCTACATTCATTCTCAACCTGGTATCTCTTCCGACTCACGGTTTCTTAACTATGAAAGTTTAACATCACGACCTCTTTTGAGAACTCTCTAGGAACCTGACATTCCTCTACTTTGGTCAGTTAGGATTTCCTTTAGTTGGGATCTATAAGTAACCTTTCCGACTACAACTTCGAGGTTATGAAACCGGTGGACTACACTTCCCGACTGAGTAACCTTTTCTAGGACTACCATCCTTCCCAACTCCCGTCTTCCTCTTCACCCACTGTGTCCTACTCTACCAACCTACCGTAGTGACTGAGCTACGTGTACTCAAACTCGTTTGAGGTCCTCAATCACTTCCTGTCCCTTCTGACCGTACGACGTCAGGTACCCCAGTGTTCCTCAGTCTGTACCGAATCGCTGACTTGTTGTTATGATTATAAATTTTTATACTCATAGTCAACCCCTAGTTCTTCTTCTGTCTACTATATGAGTTTATCCTATTTAACTCTTTACCAATGAATTCCCTGATAAATATTATCGTAACCAATTCCTTTTGTTCCATGTCACTTCGTCGATGTCGATATCCTTTCCTACTGACCCGGTATCTTATCGGTCTGTAAACCGGAGAGATTACACCCACCCATGGTAGGTGAGATAACTTCCGGACTTATCTTATTTTCCCGGCTCATTCTCCCTTGAAGGTTAAGAATCCGAGTCACCCTTTCTTGGGTGGAGGGTTACGTTCTCTATACTCAAGGTAGGGACCCAGCCCTCCTAGGGGACCTCCTCCTTTACCGTTGGGTAAGGTCATAAAAACGGACCCTTTAGGGTACCTATCTCCTCGGACCGCCCGACGTCAGGGACCCCAGAGTTTTTCAACCTGTTCTGACTCACTGATTTGTTGTTCTCCCTCGAGGAGGACAGACTGACGACTCGACCCTGTTGTCAGAAAAGACCGGAACCTGAACCGGATTACGTAGTCGAGAGGGACCCTAAACTCGGATAACCGAAAACCTGACCTTGAATGCAGTAACCGAGAGGAACAAGAGTCCGGAAGTCTGACTCTGACGTCGATGAGTAATAGAGAGGACCGAGAGATCGAATTGAGTGGGACGTTGAAGAGTCGGGGTACTAGTACACTCGGTTAAGTCATATTGTTTGGACAGAGAGAAATAGTGTGTGTGTGTGTGTGTGTGTGTGTGTGTGTGTGTGTGTGTGTGTGTAGCATAAACAAGACAAAGAGACCTCTTGGGACTGATTATGTTTCCCGTTCCGTTGTCCACGGAAGAATCTCCCCGTGTATCTGTCAGGATCGGTTACCCGTACCTTCCTCGACTTCCTTATTTATGAATTCAGAGTGAGAAAAGGGACTACGGAGGTTGACCAACTTGAGTGGACCTTTAATATCTCGTTTTCTCTGTCATCGTTGTCTTAAATTTCTCAGACTCTATGTTTCGTCCTACCTCTTCCTACTTTTCACCCCGACTACCTCGGAAAGGTCTATTGGATAGATTTTCTTGATAACAATGGCGAAAGAATATATCGGACGGTCTCCATACGATACGTATGTCTTCGTATATACAACTAGAAGCATTAAAGGTACTATAAAGTTTGAGGAGGTTTTTATAGTGAAATTACCCACGGATTATAATTTTCCCGAAGGGAATATCGAGTCAACCATTTCTTAGGTGGACGTCACGTCCTCAGGGGCTAAGCTAAGGGTCCAGTCCTTCTAGGAGACCTCTTCCCTATCCGATGGGTGAGGTCATAAGAACCCGAAGGGAATACCGAGTCGACCATTTCTTAGGCGGACGTTACGTCCTCTGGACCCAACCTAGGGACCCAACCCTTCTAGGGGACCTCTTCCCTTTCCGATGGGTGAGGTCATAAGACCGGACCTCTTAAGGTACCTGACATATCAGGTACCCCAGCGTTTCTCAGTCTGTGCTGACTCGCTGAAAGTGAAATTATAATTTTTCGGAAACTAATATTTTATCTGTATATCTACCATGTAAATATATTATATTTTCAGTATTATTTACTTTGAGGAAACATATGGAAGTAGGACGAATTCTTGTAATGGTTTTGAAGTCCTGTGACTCCCATGGAAGGGTTAACTTAAGGAAGGGTCCTTCCTATTGGTAATAAAATTTGAAATAATAGTAAAGAAACACTAATGTTAAAGTAATGAAAACTTATATATGTATAAGGATTTGTCACATAACAGTTTGAATCATGCTAAAACCGTAACTATATCAAAGTTGACATAAACGTATCAAACGCATATCTGAAGACTCTTAACTAAAATATGAACTGTAATATTAAAACACTAAGTAGGTTTAACTACATATAATAACTTAAATACCACGGTATATAACAAGGTGACACACATATACGATCTTTAACAAATAAAATGACAGTTACCTGTAAACAGTAAAAAATGGAAAAATATCATAACGATAGGTTAAAGACACACGTAAACACGACCTCTAAGAGACCCTGTCTATGGACCCTCCTTTTTTTTGACCCACTGTCCCTAATAGAAGTTGAAATGTTCCATTATGGTATAATATAAGGTTTCAACAACAAGATTATAAATGGGGGTAACGATCAAATAATCAAAACAACGAGGTATAGATTTGTTTTGTGGAAATTAGTACTTTTGTATTGTAATTATCTCACTTTTTCCTTCTGTACATTCCTTTTTAAAAGTTGTGTTTATAACTTATTTTCTGACTATAGTCAAATAATTTTTAAGAAAGTGTAGTCACTCTATTTATATCTGTAAAGTCAAAAATTTTTACCCGTCTTCTGAACTTATCCATGAAGTATCTTTTCCTAAAAACTCTATGGTTTATTCGTATAGTTTTCCACGAACCGAGTCAAGAAGTCCCTTTACGTTTAAATTCTGTGTTACTCTTCGGTGAAACACGAGGGGTTTAGGATCGTGATCCTTTTACCTAGTACGATTCACAACCGTTACTCCACCATCATGGGTTTTGAGAACAGAGATGAACACCAGTACGTAGAGTCATGGTGGTATGACCTTTTAACCATCAGAGATGAGATGTAGATCCATATCGATATTGTGTATTGAGTTAAAAGTTATCTTTAACGATGTTTTACAATCATTATCGTAATAGTTAGTCTCAGTTTGTGACTTTTTATCGGGTCTACAGGTAGTTCTGAACATATATGTACGTTGTTTTACCTGTGTAGAGTGTTGATACCCTTCTTACTTTCAGTCATGTTTTCTCTTGTAAGATATAAAGATATTTTAGAGTTTTACCTGTCTTGATTGACTAACTACCACTATCTTCATTCCTATTAATCAATGAAAACCCCTTGGACTGCTGAACTTCACCTGTATGACACACGAAGACCTTGATTATTGTAAGAAATAGAACAAGACTCTTACTCATGCACCCATTTAAGTAAAACACCTTCAAGTAACTCCACACATGAAAAACCATGAATACACTGTAAAGTTATTCTTAGTAGAACCTTTACGGTATACAAACCTTTAATTGTGTTTAGATTTACTAGTACTCATTCTTTTCTTTGGTTCTACCTTTATATTGAAATATTATTACTGTTTTGACGTATGGGTTTGAAAGTTCAATTCAACATGACATCCCCTTTAAATATGAGAATCTAACCTTTTCTTCTTTCTGATTATTTATACATAGTATAGGTTTCTATTGTTATTTTGGAAAAATTTTTTTCTATGTCTTTCGTTATTGTTTTTATTTACCTTATCTTTTGTTTATGTTAAAATTTTTGAGTTGTTTCTGGTTTTTAACTGAATTCCTTTGTTTTTTTCTCTTTTTGTGTTTATTTGTTTACATTCCTACTTTTTCCTCCTGTATCGATGTCCTCCAGGTTGGTACAAGTCGACATGTCTAAAACAAAGGGTTTCTAATAGGATGAACCCCTTACAATAATATCTCCTTGCACTCACTTACGTCCGTCTCATCAATTCTGAAATAACGACATTAGGTCCATAATGTCTACACTACTAATTTCTAGATTACCGTCGAAAATAAACAGTCTCTCCTATAAGTGGAAGATTCCAATAGGTAAATGACAGAATTCAAAAGAAGATTATAAAAATCACAAAATAAAAGTAAGAATTTTGATATTAGAAACCTTAAAATTTTCTTATGTCATACTCCATCTCGAAACTACAAATAAAAGTCTACCTTTTGGTAAATTGGATTATGTTAAGTAAATTTTTATTTACCGTTATGATGAGAACATTTAATTCAAAGACGGAAATGAACTTAAACAAAGACTTAAGAGATGAAACAAGATGGTACTTAAACAGAGAAGGATACGTCTATGATATGTCGTCTAAAATATCATTCAAAATTATACACCTTTCTATTTAATGAGAGGAGTTTTAAAAGAAATTAAAGAGGAACCAAAATAAAAGAATGTAAATAAGAAGATATATTCAAATTTTTAAAAAGTGGAAAAATTTTTAGGAATAAAAGTACGACTAACCTTACCGTAAACATATAATAAAAATCTTCTTAACTGTGAACAGAAGGGAAGGTCTTTGTACAAGATTGAAGGGTAAATAAGTCCAATGGAAACGGCGCTCATATCTATTAGTTTTGAACTGTCGTTAATACAAGTCATAAAATACAGAAAATAAACTAATAAACTTTCATTATAAGTAAAATGTAATACGTTAAATTATTCGTTTATCACGAGTAAATCAATTAGTGAATTATCAGATTCGTAAAGGTTGTAAAGTTCAACAGTACAACTTATACCTTTAAGAAGAACGACACTCTTAATGACTTTTGGAAACTAAACACTAATCCAACTTCTCTTCCTTTTCATAATTTGAATTAGTCAGACCCTCTCTATTTAACCCTCTAAACCTAACTGTATATCTGTGATAATATATACTTATATTTTATCTATTGGTTGTTCCTGGATGACATATCGTGTCCCTTAAGATAAGTTATGAGACATTTCTGGATATACCCTTTTATTAGATTTTTTCTCACCTATATACATACAAATATTAACTAAGTGAAACGACATATGGACTTTGATTTCGTCGTAACATTTAGTTGACATGTAGTTATGTTTAATAATTTTTGTTATTTTAATTAATCAAATTATATTGAATCGACTGTGTCCATTGAAAGCTTATACAATATGTGGTAACAGAGAAAAGTCGAAAACTAAAGTAGTACATCGTTTCTGTATCCCCTAGTCCAGACCCCAAACTTAGTTTAATAGAAGTATCAAAGACCCACTTAGTCCAAATCTTCAAGTAGGTCTTAATAAGTTGTCAGACATTTCTTCCATGTACATGTAGATTGTAGAAGAGACCTTAGTGATGGAGACCTTGGTGATGGTACTACGAATCTCTCCTTTCTCTGATAAAAGTTTATGGTCCTGAGGGTCACTCACCCTTATTAGATTTTTACCAATAGTTGTACTCTTAACAAAAAACTAATTACAAAGTCACTCTAAAAGTAAATCGTCTCATTCAACTGTCTACGTCGGAGATAAATAATAAACCCAAAAGGATATCTTCATCAAGACCTTTGTGGTTGTCCGAACATAGGAATGTACTCCGTCTCCTAGAAACCTCTATCTGTATCTTCCATTCACTTCCCCTTCTTCTCACAACAAAACAAGGGAGACAGAGGTCAGACCCAGTTCTCAGGAAATATCGAGGGAATATCGAGGAAACAAAACAAAGTTGGAGAGGAATGAGAACGGTTTGTGTTTTCACTTTTCACTTTCACTTCAGTGAGTCAGCACAGACTGAGAAACGCTGGGGTACCTGATATCGGATGGTCCGAGGAGACAGATACCCTAAAAGGTCCGTTATCATGACCTCACCCAACGGTAAAGGAAGAGGTCCCCTAGAAGGGCTGGGCCCCTAACTTAGGGCCAGAGGGCGTAACGTCCGTCTGTGAAATGACAGACTCGGTGGAGACGTCGCCTTCGTACCTCAGAATTGGTGACCACACAGGCACACATGAATAAACGATTTAACACAGGATGAGAAAACGTTGGGGTACCTGACATCGGACGGTCCAAGGAGACAGGTACCCCAAAGGGTCCGTTATTATGACCTCACCCAACGGTACAGGAGGAGGTCCCCTAGAAGAACTAGTCCCTAACTTGGGGACAGAGACGTAACCGTCCACTTAAGAAATTGTGACACAGTGGACCCTTCGGGGAATTGGTGACCTGACGGTCCCCGAGGGTTTAGGTAAAAATAAATCACTTCTGTCATGGGTTTGGTCTTTGACGTTTTGACACTTTCCCTTGATAAAACCCTTTTATGAAAAGAACTATGGAATTAGATTTTACTTCGTCTATACTCTTACGTTCCCCCTTTAGATTTATACCACACAAACTCCCTTCCCTACTATCCCGACGACGACGACGACGATTCAGTGAAGTCAGCACAGACTGAGACACGCCGGGGTATCTGCCGTCGGGTGGTCCGAGGGGGTAAGGACCCTAAAAGGTCCGTTCTTGTGACCTCACCCAACGGTAAAGGAAGAGGTTACGTACTTTCACTTTTCACTTTCACTTCAACGAGTCAGCACATGCTGAATCGCTGGGGTACCTGACGTCGGATGGTCCGAGGAGGTAGGTACCCCAAAAGGTCCGTTCTCATGACCTCACCCCACGGTAGCGGAAGAGGCCTACTATCCCAATGAAAAGTCATATAACATCAAGTTCGTTCTACACTCAACTAAGATCAGTGTGTCCACCTCATCCCGAGTAAACACCGTCACCTTGAGTTGGGTCCCATGTGTAATGTTAGTGGACCCTACTATGCCTTTGACGATCACGGAGTCAGGTCGGGAGTTGTTCAAGAATGAGTAAACCGGATCCTAACCGGTACCCGGACCCAGAAAAAATTCTGAGGGTCATTCAGGATTACACCTCAGTTACTCTTGCGACAAAACCTCTTTAATGGTTTCCAAACCCTCCTAGTAAAAAAACAAACAAACAAACAAAAATTTGTTAAACACTTTGTTTTAGTGTCGGTTTAAACCGTCCTCTAAGGTTTCACTGTACGGTTATCTTTCATCATCTAGAGGTAAAATCGAATAAATAAGAATGCCTTGTTGGTCACAGGACGATCAATTGAAATCCCCCGATAAGAAATATTCAACCTGAAAAGTATGACTTTATTATAAAGATAGTTTACTAGTAGTAAGGGAGTGTAAACAGTAACTTCAGGATAGAACTGGAAGATTCTATATTGATATAAGGAGGTTTTACGGAAATTTTAAAGGAAACTTAAGAAATTGACAATATGGAAGGATCTTGTCTACTGACCGAATTTACCAAAAACATTACAAGAGACCAAACTAAATACTCACACTTTCACTTTGACGTGTTGAACCCACCCCGAACTTAGGTGACAGAAAAAAAAGGGGGTGACAGAAAATTAACTTTAGTGTGTGGACCACAGTCCTGAATTACTTCGAGTCCAAGAAATATAAAGTCATATCTTCCTTAAGTCGTTCTCCGTTACACTATCCATTCTTCATCTATTCATCTAAATAAATCTTTCTGTGTGTAAGGTATCTGTCTTACACCGGGCGGAGTTCTCCACTCTCGTCGGGACCCTCTTTGTATGAGGTGTCTCACACCCGGTAGAGTCTTCCACTCTCCGGGGGTTATACCCTATCAAAATTCTCGACCTATTAAAGTATCCGATTAATTACCCTCATAAGGTTGATAAAACCTCTTTAAAGTTCCTTAATCCGGTGGTGAGTGAAAAACGGGAAAATACAATCCGGAACCTTGTCAGTACCGTGGACACCCGTACAGTAAACCGTACGACTACAAAATTTCACTCGCTTATAGCTCCAGGTTCCAAGTGACCTTCAACTTAGAAGGTGGTAGAACCTGGATCAACTAAGATTGGTCAATACAGTATCGGAGTTACCGATACAGTAAGAAATTCCCAACACGGGACGGGGCGAAGGGAGGACAAAGTTTTCCTCGGACTTTAACACGTCAACAATTAATGAACTTTTTACAAGAACTAAGATTATCCGTTCCGAAATCGACTGATCCCCAAGACAAAAGTCGTAGAATAGATCGTTGACGGATTCAGATCAAATTGAAGACATATTAACAATTTATAAGTAAAAGAGGGACATAGACTTTAAGTACTCAGTATAACAAGACGTACGGGTACTAATTAGGAACAAAAGTAGGACTTCTCAAAAAAGAAAAGAAAGAACAAAAATTAAATGGTTCTCGGAAGAATCTTAAGTTAAAAATAGATGGGAACTATAGGGTCGTTAAATACGACCAGGATATTCTGGTAACGATATCCTGAGTTACCACAAGAGATAGACAACCATAACAAAAACGAACTAAACTAAAACCTAAGGATTTTTTTTTTTTTTCGTAAATACAAATCTATAAACCTCTAAAAAACTACGACGAAGTACCGACTAAGAGGGGTCTGTATCTCATCCCTTTCAGGGTTCACGTAGCAGGACGTCCTAAAGGGTTGGGGACGGTGGGGTGGGTACCGACCTCTTTCGTCCGAAAAGGATCCCAAGGGATACAGACACGGAAGAGGCCGAGAGTTAGGACTCAATACCCACTGGGGTCTCGAACTCGACGCTACATATCTTCCTTTTTGTGGATCTTAGAGTTAAGGTCCAGGAGTAAATTCTGGACCCAAAGAATGGGTCAGGGTGACGAAAAAGAGGTGACATCATCCATCTTATTGTGGAGGGTGTGGGGTAGGGGTTTGGGATGTGTTCTGCAGTTACAAGATTAAGGACCGGGGACACTCATACAATAGAATGTACCGTTTTCCCGAAAACGTTCGGATCAATTGAATTACTACAACGTTACTCTAATTGGACCCAATGGACCTACCCGGTTACTTTAGTAGTCCGGAACTATTCTTTGTCGGCTCTCTCTGACTCGTCTCTACACTATTGTCTTCCGTCTCACTACACTCCTTCCTGGCACTCAAGGCCTTACGACCGCCGAAGACCTTCGCTGTTGAGGGACGTCTGTGTAAAATGCAAAGGCTGGAGATCTTGGTATTCTATTGTATAAACACAACAAACTAAAGTAATAAAAAAACCGACACGGTGTACCGAACGTCATAGAGTCAAGGGGTCGGTCCCTATCTTAGGGCCGCGAGTCGTCGTTTTCACGTTCCGGATTGGTGAACTGACGGTCCATTAAGGGTTAAACACAACAAAATTTGGTGATTTAAACACTAATAAATAAATGTGTCGTTTTCTTTTGATTAAGTAAGTGCAAAGTTTCAGGAGACCATCAACGAAAAACCTAGAACAGATCCCAAAAAACAATGTCAGGTTCCCTCTCTACACAATGGTCCGGGAAAGGTCTAGGAACCCGTCGTATTGGTATCTTCACTTATAGCGAAAGGGTTCTGATAATCTGTTTGTTTCGAAAAAGAATTTCCTCTATCGAACACGTGTCCCCTCTTCCGTCGTTTTTTCACGGTCGAAGGGTTCATCTTCCCCACTCAACGAAAATATTGTTTTCCCTCCCAAACAGAGTAGTAGTGACTATTAAAGGTCTTTAGTACTTTGAAGAAACTAGGTGTCGTCCACCGAGAGAGATCGGTGAGTTTTACCTTGAGTCTAAGGTACGGTAGACTCTGTTCTTCTCATATCTGTAAAACCTTTTCCTGATTTCCTGCCGGAATCCGTCTTGTCCGGCACGTTCGATGTCTTGTTTCCGGTCGTCCTTGTTTTTAGTTCGACTACGCTTATTTTTTAATTGAGACAATATGATTGCTCATATGGATCAACGATGTTCTGTTCTTTTCACTTTCACTTCAGTTTCGCGTTGATATTTATAGGCAATGACATTAAATAACGTTTTTTATGAGTCCTTGAGGGAGGCGAAGTGTCGTCGTGAGGGATAAGGACTATCCGAGAAGAACAGAGTCTACCGTACCTTAGACTCAAGGTAAAACTCACCTTGATCTCGGGTAATAAAAATTTTTTTTTAAAAAATTTAACTCCATACCAACTAAATATTACAACACGGTTAGAGACGAAATGTCATTTCAC
This sequence comes from Capra ibex, assembly GCA_006410555.1. Classification (NCBI taxonomy): domain Eukaryota; kingdom Metazoa; phylum Chordata; class Mammalia; order Artiodactyla; family Bovidae; genus Capra; species Capra ibex. The sequence goes on along the minus strand of SJYO01040301.1, from coordinate 145,418 downwards.
TGAGTCAACGTGTTTATATATATAAGAAAAACTATGAGAAAGGGGAATACCAAGTAGTGTCCTATAACTTATATCAAGGGACACGATACGTAATTCTGGAACACCAAATAGGTCAGATTTATATTATCAAACGTAGATGGTTGGAGTTTGAGGGTCAGGTAGGGCGGGGAGGGGGGAGGGGGAGCTGTTGGTGTTCAAAGAAGAGACAGACACTCAGACAAAGAGAAAACAACTATCCAAGTAAACACGGTATAAAATCTAAAGTGTATTTCACTATAGGAACTATACAGAAAGACTGAAGTAAATCATACTATTAGAGATCAACGTAGGTACAACGACGTTTATCGTAATAAAACAGGAAAAATACCGACTCATCGTAAGGTAACAAATATACATAGTGTAGAAATGAGTAGACAACTACCTGTAAATCCGACGAAGGTACAAAACACTTATCACGATGACCCTTGTATCCCCATGTACATAGAAAACTTAATATTAAAACAAGTCCTTATAAGGGTTCTCACTCTAACGACCTAGTATACCATTAAGAGAAAAAAACAAAAGACCCCTTGTAGGTACGACAAAAGGTGTCACCGACATGGTTAAATGGAAGGGTGGTTATCGTATTCTCTTACGGAAAAAGAGATATGGGAGAGGTCGTAAACAACAACCATCTGAAAATTACTACCGGTAAGACTGACCACACTCCACCATGAAGTAACATCCAAACTAAACGTAAAGATTATTAATCACTACAACTCGTAGAAAAGTGCACGGATAACCGGTAGACATAAAGAAGAAACTTCTTTACAGATGATTCCAGAAGACGGGTAAAAAGTTAACCGAAAAAGAAGAAGAAAACCAATAACTCAACATACTCAACAAACATATAAAACCTCTAATTTGGAAACAACGTAATAAATGTTTATAGAAGAGGGTAAGGTATCCAACAGAAAAAAAAAAAGAAAAAATTTTTATACTAAAGAAAACGACACGTTTTCAAACATTCAAACTTATCCAGGGTAAACGAAGAAAAACGAAAATAAAGATAACGGAATCCTCTGGGTTCTTTTGTGACCATACTCAATACAGTCTCTTACAAAACGGACACTAGAGAAGATCCTTAAACACAAAACAAAATTCGGTAAAACTCAAGTAAAAACACATACCACACTCCTACACAAGATCGAAGTGACTGAATGTACATTGACAGGTTGAAAGGGTCGTGGTCAACGACTTCTCTAAAAAAAGAGTAAAATGTAAGAACGGAGGAAGCAGCTTCTAACTAACCGTGTCCACATACTCAAATAAAGACCGTCTCGGGTAATAAGAATTAAAAGTTTAAAACTACTGAAACCTGTCATCCTCGAGTGAAGACATAGATCACCTGGGGAGGATAATTAGAAACTTTTGTATGAAAGACTGAATTGTACTGTAGAACAGGAAAAGGACGAAGTCTAGATCTTTGTCGGTAAAGAGACTCCGTTCACAAATTTAATAACCCCTTTTCAATGTAATTTTACATAATAACTTTTTTTTTTACACAATGACTTAAGAATCATTCAGTAGTAACTTTAGGTCGGGACTGGACCAGGATAAAAGGAATATTGGTGCCCCATTGCACCCGGAGGTGGTAGGTACAGTGTCTCTGTGGAGGGAGGGAGACGAATCTATGATCGACTTCCCTAAGACCCCGAGAGGGGGTTCTCAGTGGGGATGGGGTCCACATGGGTATGAGACACTCCGAGTCACTTTCAAGGGAACCCGTCATCACGGGTCTCATCCTTCGTCTCTGTTTCGGACGGGACTCCAGAGGTCGCAACGAGACTGGGTCATATTATGGACCGAGTGTCCTTCCCCCTTTACGTGTCCAGAAACTAGTTTCAATTGTTAAGTGTTGGTCGATAAGTTTTCATGTGTCTATTAGGTATCACCTCTGACTTATGTACATTCACTCGTTTTTCCGAAGTTACTCGTTCGGGTCACTTCATTGGTACCATTTGTACATCGAGAATATGTTGCCGAGAGTGACCGAAGTGTGGGACGGGTGACTCCACAATGGGTCGGACACGTCACCCTCGTCGTTCCGTACGACCCTTATTACAATCGTAACCGACTTCACCGACAAAGTGTAAGATACACAGTCCCACGTTTCTTTTTAACCCTTCTGTAAAACTCTCCTAAAAACCAATACGTTTATTTCCGGGTCTCGACTTAGACCACTCTCTCTAACTCTATTACCCCTTGATTTAATTAGGAATCTTCAGAACAGAGTACTTTCTTTTCGAACACAGATACTTTTTGTTTAAACCCCCCTATACTTAAAGAACGACTCCGATCTTTGTACTCAAGAATCCCCTGACTTTGATCCCTATTTCCTTTAACCTTTTTCTACCAGACAGGTTCTCACGTCTTCGTACTTCCGTCAAGTCTCACTGTCGGTCCTTTCTGTAAGGGACTCTTATAAGTCCTTATAAGACCTCTATGGATTTAGAGATGAGGACCTTTCTACTATTTAAGGGGTCAGGGTCGCACGGGAGGTGTATTTCTACCTGTTTCTTTTACTACCACCTCCTCAGTACCGTCGTAGATTGAGCCACGACAACTTTTTATATGACACTAGATGTATACATAAAAATCTAAAAGATAATGAGAGTAAATCATTTATTTTTCTTTGTCCATTTTAGGTAAAATCATGATATAAATTGGTTATAAAGGTTTGATAATAAAGTCACAAAGGAGTTGTATTTTAAACTAATTACTCTGTAAAATGTAAAAACGTATATTTAGAAACTTTAGGTCACTATACTAAATATAAATTTCGTGTAGAGTTGGGTCGAAATCGTTGGTCCATTTTACGAGTTAACGGTGTGCACCAATTACCGAAGGTCTCACCTGGCACGTCCAGAGAAATATGAGACACTAATGATTTTATTAAAACTTCGGTAAATCTTTTTGTTTGTTTATCTTGAAAAACATTCTCGGACGAATAGAGTCATTAATGTAAATAGAAACGTCATTTTTTTTTTTGGGTGTGTTTTTACGTAAGTTCGTGTGTCAGAGTCAAAGTCGTCTGATAGAAACGTTTTGCGAGTACTTGACGAATACCGGTACCCACTGAAGACTCACCCATCTGTCTTATATTCGGGTAATTTTTCTACTTTTTATCTAACTACATTAGTGGTTACTTAACTTTTTACTTTCATAATTGTCGGTACAGTCATATTACCAATGAATCCACCCTTCAGAGACGTCCTTGACCGAATCTTACGTTGAGGATGAATTATATAAAAGTCCTCGGAAGACTCTTTTACGGCACAACGTCCTTTTATCCATAATTAAATAACTTTACTTTCCTTTTCCGCGAAAAATTAACTAACCTTACTGATATAGACTAAGTAGTCGGAGAAACAGAGACGACAAATATATTGGGTTCGTAGGGTCGGTGTGGTCGGACCTCAAACATATCCAGTTTTGTTGTCCCTGTTTCAAGGATGTCGACATACTAATTTTTGGGAACATTAAGTCTATTTATGTATAAGATCATCCTTGTAATAAAGGCAAATTACTGTTTCCACCGACACGATCCACTGTTATCCTATTTGAGTTATACTTTTAGTGAACCAGTACGTCGACACCTTAATACTCAAGAACCTAAAATTTTTGATACCTACTCAATAAAGTGTATATTTTACTCTGAAGTAATTAGAGTGTGACGTTATAAAAATTAGACGAATTTTGTTTAACCGTCTTCTACTCTTTTGGGAATTTAAGGGTACAAGTCGGAGGTGAAGATCGTGAGACAAACTTGAGACCAGGGGGGTCAATGAAGGTCTACCAGTGTCCTCAGAGTACTTCCGAGGTCCTTACTCCAGGGAACCGGCGGGACTCCGTGGTTACGAAAAGGGGGAGAGGACGAGGTCTGGGGACACCTTTCCCGCAACAATTACGGGGTCTATCGTCAGCTAAGTGAGGGAAACCACCAAAAGTTTCTACTCCGGTCTCGGTCATAAACAGGACTCCGAAGGGTTCGGGGCACGACTCCCGTGCCTACAGACACACCTCCCGTGACAGAAGGAAACGACGTCCTCGACACCCGTCATCCAGGACAACGGATATTTACTTTGACGGCACAAACTATGGACCACTGAGTCAAGGACACCTAAAACGAATGAAGGACCAAGACCCTGACGTAGTAATTCGGTCTACTAGACCTACTGGTTGGAAGAAGAAACTGGAACAGACGACAGGACGACGGGTTTAACAACAATTCTAAGAAAAGGGAATTTTACTCAAAGAAATTTACCGTGGAAAGAGATGTACGTAATCATAGAGTATAAGATGGAGGGTTCGGAGAATTCATATGGACTAAAGAGACGACTTGTTTTAAATCTAAGTTCGTCTCAAGGGACGATATGAATTCCTCTTATCAGATTTAATGTAAAAAGGAAAAAAAGGTAGTAGAAATCATATCAAGACTCAATGGTCACTCATCACCGACAAAGTCAAAATGAAATTATTAGTCGAGGGTCTTATTTCCGTCCGTGTGATATCCATAAGTTCCTCATAAACAGCTCACTTACTCTCAAAAATAAACACTCCTTTAGAAGAAAAACTCTTGTTCTGACTCCCAAAAAAAAAAAAAGACCATGAGATTAGTTCCAGTTTAAAGTTTGAAACAAGTCTCGTAGACAAAGGAAAACCGTAACCACACTCTACAGACTTATCCTCGTCCTGTGTACGGTTACATCGTCTTATCTATTCTCAGTCTGTTTGGACTCCGTCCTAGCACGTTCAATCAATTGGAAAGACTAGGAGAAAGGAGTGGTACACTTTCCGTATTGTAGATTCGTATCCGAACACTCTTATAATTTACTCCGTTACTCAGAAATCGTAATAAGGACAGTGTATTACAAACGGGTTTTCTACCATCAATAATTTTGACGACGATTCAGCGAAGTCAGCACAGGCTGAGACACTCTGGGGTATCTGTCGTCGGGTGGTCCGAGGGGACAGGGATCCTAAGAGGTCCGTTCTTGTGACCTCACCCAACGGTAAAGGAAGAGGTTCAATAATTTTGATAACTATAAAAATCTCTCTGGTTCCCTAGGGTTCATAAACTGACAGTAAACTTAAACAGTGAGAAAAATTTAATAACTTCATATCAACTAAATGTTACAACACGGCTGGAGACAACATGTCGTTTCACTGAGATAATATATGTGTATACAATAAAAAATTTATAATAAAATGTAATACCAAATAGTGTCCTATAACTATATCAAGGACCCGATATACCATCCTGAAAAGACAAGTAGGTAAGATATATCAAACGTGGACGATTAGAGTTTGACGGTTAGGTAGGGAGAGGGTGGAGGTGGGGGAAAAGTTGATGGTCAGATAAGAGATACAGGGTCTAACAAAGACAAAGTATCTGTCCCAAGTAAACACAGTATAAAATCTAAGGTGTATATTCACCATACCATAAACAGAAAGAGACTCAATGAAGTGACTCAGACTATTAGAAGTCCAGGTAAGTACAACGACATCACCGTAATAAAGTAAGAAAAAATACCGACTCATTATACTCAAACCCACTTGAGACCCTCAACCACTACCTGTCCCTCCGGACCGCACAACGCTAAGTACCCCAGCGTTTCTCAGCCTGTGCTGACTCGTTGACTTGACTTGACTTATCAGGTATTACCTGAAGGGACCACCGAGTCACCATTTCTTAGACGGACGGTTACGTCCTCTACGTCCAATCTAGGGACGAGACACTTTTAGACGACCTCTTCCTTTACCGTTAGGTGAGGTCATAAGAACGGTCCCTTTGGGGTACCTGTCTCCTCGGACCGTCCGATATCAGGTACACCAATGTTTTTCAGTTTGTGATGAATCGTTGATTTGTTGTTATAAGGTAATATGTATATACATTTTATATGTATACACACACATACATATACATTAGAAATAGGTAAGTAGACAACGACCCTGTAAGTCCAACTCAGGTACAGATATGATAGTATTTATCACGACGACACTTGTATCCCCATTTACATAGAAAAATTTAATCTTAAAACAGGCCTATATAAGGGTCCTCACTCTAACGACATAGTATTCCATTAAGATAAAAAATCAAAAGACTCCTTGGAGGTATGACAAAAGGTGTCACCGATGTGGTAGAATGTAAGGGTGGTTGTCACATTCTCCCAAGGGAAAAGAGGTGTGGGTGAGGTCGTAAACAATAAACATCTGAAAAATTAATATCGGTAAGATTGACCACATTCTACCATAGAGTAATATCAAAGCTAAACGTAAAGAGATTATTAATAGTTACTACTCGTAGAAAAGTACACGGATAACCGGTAAACATAAAGAAGATACCTCTTTACAGACAAATCCAGAAGATGAGTAAAAAGCTAACCCAAAAACAACAACAACAATAACTCAGCGTACTTTTACTTTCAAACGTGTCAGTAGAGGTTGAGAGGCACTGGGATACCTGATAAGTGGGGTACCTTAAGAGGTCCAGTCTTATGACCTCACCCACCGACAGCGGAAGAGGTCCCCTCGAAGGGTTGGCTCCCTAACTTGGGTCTAGAGGACGTAACGTCCAACTAAGAAATGGTCGACTCGATGGTCCCTTCGAGTTAACGTACTCGACAAACATATAAAAACCTTTAATTCGGAAACAGTCAGTGTAGTAAACGTTTATAAGAGAGGGTAAGAGATCCAAAAGAAAAACAAATACCAAAGGAAACGACACTTCTTCGAACATTCAAACAAATCCAGGATAAACGAATAAAAACGAAAATAAAGATAACGGACCCCTCTACCTGGATTCTTTTACGACCATACTAAATACAGGTTCTTATAAAACAGATACTAGAGAAGATCCTCAAAATACCACAGAACAGAATAAAATTCAGAAATTCGGTAAACCTCAAATAAAAACACGTACCACTCTCCCATACGAGATAAGAGTGATTAAATGTACGAAAGTGACTAAAAACGTACAGGTTGAAAGGGTGTGGTGAACGACTTCTCTGACAGAGAAAAGGTAACATATAAGAACGAAGGAAACAGTTTCTAATTAACTGGTATCCACACACCCAAATAAAGACCCACTCAAACAGTGAGAACAGAGACTCAAATCTCGAACTTTTCGGTACTGGGAAGTATAGAATTCGTTTCCGTCATTTTTACGAGGGCTTAAGGACACCAAATATATATACCTACCCTCATTATAACGTTGTTTTATCAAACATCGACATACACATCCTCCGAAAAATATTAGTAGTTATAAAGACGAATACAACAATAATCGACAGACACAAGGACCCCAGTTTCCGATAAATTATAAAAAAAATTCCGAAAGAACTAAAGATACGTCCGTACGGAACAAACTAGTGTACAACGAAACCACATGACGTGTCTAAAACGAAAAATATTTAACTTCAAAACACCCTTGAGACTCAACTCGTCCAGATAGTCTAGTCACAGTAAAAAGGTTGTTCTAAACGAGTGAACACCGAGACACAGTGTGAAACCATTAAGTCTGTTATAAAGTTTGAAAATTTAATAATAAAATAAACAATACCACTAGACACCAGTCACTAGAAACTACAATGATGAAATTGAGTGACCTCCGAGTCTATTAACAATCGTAAAAAATTGTTATCTCCTAAAATTTTTAAACTTCATATCAACTAAATGTTACAACACATTCAAAGTCCGTATTTCTTGTCACTAAGTCAAGTCAGTCAGTCAAGTCAAGTCAGCGAGTCAGCACAGGCTGAGAAACGCTGGGGTACTTAGCGTCGTGCGGCCCGGAGGGACAGGTAGTGGTTGAGGACCTCAAATGGGTTTGAGTACAGGTAGCTCAACCACTACGGTAGGTCGGTAGAGTAGGAGACAGCAGGGGAAGAGGAGGACGGGGGTTAGGGAGGGTCGTAGTGTCAGAAAAGGTTACTTAGTTGAGAAGCGTACTACACCGGTTTCATAACCTCAAAGTCGAAGTCGTAGTCAGGAAGACTACTTGTGGGTCCTGACTAGAGGAAATCCTACCTGACCAACCTAGAGGAACGGTAGGTTCCCTGAGAGTTCTCAGAAGAGGTCGTGGTATCAAGTTTTCGTAGTTAAGAAACCGTGAGTCGAAAGAAGTGTCAGGTTGAGAG
>SJYO01040301.1:0-137068 GCA_006410555.1 Capra ibex | reverse complement strand
TATATATATATATATATATATATATATATATATATGAAAAGGTCAAAAAAAGGAAATATCCAATAATGTTTTATAACTCATTTCAAGGGATACGATATGTCATCCAGGAACAACCAATAGACAAAATAAATATCGTCACACATGTACAATTAGGGTTTGACCAAATCAGGGGAGGAAAGGTAAAAACATTGGTATTCAAATAAAAGATACGGACACTCAAAAAGATAAAACATTTATTCAAGTAAACATAGCAAAAAATCTAAGGTGTACATTAATATAGTGTACTATAAACAGACAGAAACAGATTGAAGTACATCATACTAGTAGAAATCCAGGTAGTTACCGTTATCTTATAAAAATTTAATTCCATACATGTAACAAAAATTTACGATAACGTGTGAATGATCTGATGTCATATGAGATACGTGACCCTTTCGTTTTTTTTAAACACACTGAGTGCAAAAACGTCATAATTAAAATAACGTCACTATACCTTGAATTAGACGTTAGAGACTCCAGACGGACATGATTCACATACTTACGTTACGGTCCTTGAATTATGTACGGACCCGCTACTAACGTCGTTTCTTGAGGTAAAGACTTTGTAACTAACATCTACTTCTTGTTTTAGTTTCAGTGACGTTTTAATGACAGATCCACTTTGTTATCAAACCCTCAACATAATATATTTTTGACGAGTCGTTATCAATAAAAAATCTTCAATCAATTGTGATTATAAATTCACAGTCTTTTGATGTAATAAAATCATACAATATACCACTGATTTTTATTGGTCTTTTGGACTTCAATATCAACCTGGTCTAATTACTCTACCAAATCATGTTCCCTCATGTTCGGATACTCCCACCCAGTCTCGGATCCCTACGTCTCTTCCGTTACCGTTGGGTGAGGACCTCTTAGGGTCCTTGCCGTCTCGGATCAGCCGACGGTAGATACCCCAGTGTGTCTCAGCCTGTACTGACTTCGCTGAATCGTCGTCGTCGTCTCGGATCCCTACTCTCTCCGGGACCCATAAACAGATGACGGTAGGTCGTGACGGCTGACCCCACCGTAGGAGGGTCAACTCCTGACTCGGAAGAGACCGACTTTCCTGTGCAGTTTTACTCACGACCAAATACCCTCAACACCACACGATCGACCTTCCGGTCATCCGTGGTTCATAGGTCCTTCACGGGTGCACCCTGAGGGGTCTGGACCCACCAGGACAGTCACACCCTCCCTCTTGAGGTCCTCCAGTCCCGTCCTCGAGAAAACGTCAACGGTACCCTCGTGAAGACTTAAATTATTGGGTTAAAACTCTAGAAGGACTATTTAGACCAACAAACCACCTTAAGGAATAGAAACGATCCGCTATAGTGAATATTGTTACTCGTTTGTTTGACTGTCTATTACGTATCTCAAGTAGTGTTCCCATCTCGATTTTTTTTAAATGTAGTCCACCGTTGTATCGGGTCACCCAGAGTATCAGGAATACAGAAGCCTAATCAAATGTGACCAAAGAAACAAAAAAAAGAAACTGTCAAACTGTATGTAGGAGTGAGGATTCAACGAAACGAGGATGACTTCTACTTTTCAGTGAGGGTCTCTCGTTTTAACGGGTAATTCGTTCTATTTAACATTAACGGTCGTATTCATATAGAGTAAATCATAATCGGAAGTTCCATCCACAAGCACTTTTTAACAGATGTTTTAATTAAAACCCTTTCCCTATTTAAAGAAAGTCGACTACTACAAACCTCCCTTGTAAAACCTTTTACTCTAGTCCTGAGACACTCATGAGCCATTTTTTCTGAAACGAGGTCTGTTTTATACGACGGCATTTTCTCAAGGATCAAAGTCTGTCCGTTCCAGTGTATCACAACGAAGAGGAGGTGACACTCTACTTGATTGACTACACCCTATTACCTACACTGAAAGTCGAGAGGTTCAGTAAAGAAAAAACCTACACCTTAACAGATAGGGGACTCCAAAGATGGACGACTCGTCAATAAATGCAAAAGTTATGGAGTGTCGAGGTTCTAAGCACGGTGTTACACCCTCCGTGTCTTCCCGGGACCTGACTCTCGGTGTTGGGAAACAGAGATCCGGACCGAGACGGTGGTCTATTGACAGCCACGAACTCCAGAAACACAAACTTGTTCTCAGTTTCACTGGAACAGGTGGATCAAGTACACGGGAGAATTGGACGGACCGGAAAGACCAAATAAATCGTGTTCTAAGGGTTCAATTTTCAGACGTTTTATAAAGTACATGTTTTAGTGACGTACGGTCTACATAAGAAATGACGTCCCCTCCGCTTGTAGGTTCCATTGTCGGTTCGACCACAAGACCACAGGGTCTCCTGACCTGCACTTGGGGTGTATGTCCTCGATTTCAAATTGTAGGTGTTACATCTTTTCATGGATCCCGGTGGTCTCCGATCAGATAAGTGTATTTCTCTCCACAGGAACCCAGAGACAACTCCACCCCTCCCCCTTAACCTTAGGGTCTGATTTCGACAGGGGGTCCTTTCCGACGGGACACACCTTCCCATTGATCTTGTGAGATGGGTATCTAGATTCTCTCTTCGTCAGGACAGGGTCAACACCAAACCTCACTCCTTTTTATTTATAAAACACTCTTTGATTTTGGGGTTTGGACGTAATATATTCCACACCTCTGGTTTATATATCAGAGGTGTCTACACCTCTAGGGACCACCTTCTTAATTATATTCGGGTTGACATCGGTTACCGTATTCCGTTCATTTTCTTTACTACATGTTGAAAATATTTCCTTCTTTGTTTTGAGTAATGAAGATCCAAGATACTAACACATAGATGTTTTAGGTGTTCTTAGGAGTTTAATAATCCTTTTTAAACATCTAAAAGACTCCAGCACGTATAAATATATTTCTTGTTTTTGTCTAACTCGATTTTAGAAACGGAGCACGGAGTTTGGGTGACGGGTGGGGTAGTACGTGGTTCCCCTGGACCAGGGTACGAGGTGTCTCCTTTCTCTCCGAGACTCGACACTCGAAGGTGTCGACGGAGTGGCACACTGGAGTCTGAATGAAATCAGTCAGAAGTGGGAACAGAGGAAAGAAGATAAGTATCCCCCGCAGGAAAAGAGAAGAGGAAAATGTTTGTTTGGGAAAAGAGATACGAAAACTCAGAGAAAGGAGCGTAGAGGTGATCTTCTTTCGATACCGAAGGAGACTATAAAGGAACAGAATACACAAGTTGGACCGAGAAAGGGATATCGAAAATTTCTACGAGCTCAACGACAATAGAATTTTTCTGATATTGTTCGGAACCGTCTCGGGAGGTTTAGTGGAGATCGAGGGTGTAAAAGCTTTCTTGTCTGATTTGAAAGACACAGGTAAAAACTGAAGAGTTTCTAAGAGTTCGGATAAAGTTTGTCTAAAGGGAAGGATAATGAGGAACCCTTATCGAAAACAGTTTCACTGGTTTACTGCTGGAACTGACGAGTTAGGTGACGTGAGAAAGTTCAGAAGACTGTGGTGGTGACTTAACAAGTAAATCGAGTTCTGGAAATGGATGTGGAACTGATACTTGAAGACCCAGGAACATATTTCAGACCGACCAAGGAATTGAGACAGGAAATATAAGTCAGAACGGAGTCAAGGGCTGTTCACAACAGATGTACGACGTATTATATCGTTGTTCTCGAATCCTTAAACCTATAAAAGGATCCACACTTACACCTCAGTCCCGTCGTTTCCCGACTCTACCTTGTATACTCGATCTTGTTTCTAATACCACGACAGTGACTCCGTCGAAGATCCCCGTTTCGCTCAAAGGGGATCGGGAATAATTGAGTGACTACTTGCACACGTAGGGTCCTCCATCCTTTATTAACATTGAGTACCCAGTGATCTGAAAAGTCGATATTGACGGAGTCTGATTACTAACTACTGACTAAACCTTCACCCTGTAAAATGTTGGGTCCCCCTTCCCTTCCCTCCACCCGAATTTACTAAGTCTAACCTAAAGGACGGTCAGTCCTCCTTGATCCCGAGTCTCAGGTTAAATCAAACTGGAGTTCTGCTGTTTCTTTACACCGGAAAGAACGTGTCAATACAAACAATCGGCTCTAGGTGTTGACAGAGGATAATTTTTTACAGGTTATATAACATCGAAAATCACACCCCTGACAGGTATTACTAGGTCGAGAGACTTAGACCGTAACACACGACTCCCTGAGTCGACAACTTCGTCTTTACCGGTTTACGAGTCCTAAAGGTCCTACTTACACTGGTGATGACTGACATCTCGTTCGTCTCTCTATTTCTAGGACACCGTTCTTCCGTACGAACATCCCAATAAACTGGATTCTTCCCGTACCGCTCTGAACACTAAAACGTTACCCGTCTCCGATTCTTTCTGTCTGCACCGATAATCTTCGTGACTTCCTTTACGTAAGATTCGTTGAAAAGACGGGCTTACGTAATTATTTACGTTCTTATTTTAAACTTTAAAGTCGAGTAATAGTAAGATCAAAACCGACGTACCAAAAGGGACTCCGAAAATTAAGAAAAGAATCTTAGAAGATACATTTGAAACCTAGAAACTACATAAAAGTTTATAACCGAATTTCGTAGTATCCAATAATAAATTCACCCATTGAACCGATAGATCTACATAAGATAAATTATATGTGTACACATAAAAGTGAGTTCATTTTGTCTGAAGACATCCTTCGACAAGTACTATATTCCACAGTATTCTTTCAGTACGTATAAATGAAAGAGAGACTCAAGACCGAAGAATTAATACAATAACAATTTAGTAAACGAATACGGTGACGGAGTAATCATCACCCTGTTTCACAGGACTTCGTAAGGAAAAGAATAAAAGGAATAGACGAAAGGTTTAAGGGAAGGTGACCTGGGGAACTCGAAAATAATATAACTTGTTGGAAGGGAATAAAAGTCCGTTACCGTCCTGACTTTCGCACCTTCCACGGAATTTTGGAACGACGAGTTTCATGCCTAGGAAAACGAGATAGAGACAATTATTGAAACTTAGAGGTAAAGATCAGACTTAGTCGACACGGGAGTTACACGGTCCATACTAAGACGTTAACGAAAAACCTATAAAGACACGTCTACAATCGATCATATAGTCTCGGCCACTCAACATTTGGTCTCGTGTGTCTCTGTACCGTTGTGTCTCAGTTGAGTGGTAACGGGGGACATACACGCAGAGAGAAGACTTCTGGTAAAAAATACTTGTTGTAACGACAGAAGAACCAGGGGAGTTCACCTGTACCTTTCGTGTAATATTATAGAAAGAGAGACTCATCATGAAGGAGGCGGGGAGTAGGGTTAGACTAGTCGGGTATTTAGTACAGTCAATTTAAAGAGAGTCCGGGACCCGGATCTAGGGAAGAAGAGATGAGTAGTAATGACAAACACTAAGTGTAAAAATAGTAGAGACCGGAACGGATTACGGTAGAGAGGATTGCATCGAGACAAAAAGGGTGAGAGAGACGAGAGATCCGGTAAACATTAATAACGACGTCTCGTTGGGGGGGGGTTTTGAACCGAAGTTTAAGGGTGAACGATATCCAGTCTTCGGGTCTTCGTCGAAACAACCCACCAAGACCTAGTCCTCTTGAGAACTCTCCGACACTAGTTCCACAATAGGTCCCAGTGTCAGTAGACTCCAAACCGACCCCTTTCTAGACGAAGGTTCAACTGAGTATCATACAAATCGTCCGGAGTCAAAGAGTGATGTACCTGGAGAGGGGGTCCGACGAATCGTGCGTCGTGTACCTTAGACCGAAGAGGGTCTCTCGGTAACCTTTCTCACTCTCAAGAGGAATCTACCGTCAACGTCAGAAAACATTGGATTGTAACTTTCACTACAAGTAGTGAGGAAGGTATAACCAATCTTCTCTCAGTGATTCATGTCGGGTGTCAGGTCCCCTCCCTTAATTCAAAATAGAGAACCCTTCTCCTCATAACTTCTTAGACATCTACATAGAAATTTCGGTAGTGTTTAACAAGAGACCGGTGATTAATAAATAGAAGGAGGGTGTACGTTTTAAGTATAGTTTCTTAAATACCTGTACATGTATAGAAATTTTGATGGTATGGTGAAAGTACAGTGTCTTTGACAATAGAGTTCTATACAAACAAGACTTATAAAAGTGACTGAGGTGAAATATAAACGTCTTCTCTAGTTTGAGGAGTCCTCTTGTCTACGTGTATATACATACCGACTCAGGGAAACGACAGGTGGACTTTGATAACGTTGTAACAAGTAGTCGATATGAGGTTATGTTTTATTTTTCATTTTTTGTTTTTGTTTTGGAGGTCTACGAGGTAGTAGACTAGGATTACTTATAAAAGTAGCAAACGAATACTTAGGATGTACGTTAGTTTGGTTTACTAAGTGGTAAAGGATTAGTATGGGATTTAGACAGTAGAAGACGTGGAAGTACTTACGACAAAGGGTCCAACCTTCCAGGAGGGAGTCGAGAAAGAAAAGTTTAAGATAAGTTTTACGGTCGGAACGGAAGAAATATTTCACGCCGTCGGGGAGATTTTATCCTACATAGATGAAAGAAACTATCATTTAAGGATCGCCTGTTCTTGAACAAGGAAGAAGTAGAGATGTAGGGAGTTTTATTTTTTGCCTAAAGGAACATAGGTTGTCTACAAGTTCTTTGTATCTCAATTTAACATACTTCTATCGTGAATTGGTAAATCCACCCCCTTTTTTGGTGAAACTCAACAAACAAAGGTACACCATATGTGGTTGTGGTACTCTCGTAAAACAAACAACACATGTGAAACAGAAAGTTTCTGTGTTTCGGTTTTAACGATATGTACCCTATTGGACTTTCTTAACCACCATCTTACAGGTCTAATATAACTGTAGCAGTTCCATGGTCAGAAGATGACGACACGCCCTCCCGGTTCTTTTCAAGTAAATGGTTATGTGACTACAAGGTGGATATAGGGTGTGTCACCCTTACTACCTCAACATGTCGATCCGAAAGGAATCGATACCATCTCATCCTGAGAGGGCAAATTAAAGACTCGTTAAAAGAAGGAGGGTGGACGAAAGATAAGGAGGAAAGAGAGAGAAAGAGGGAAGGAAAGAAACATACATAAGTGAAAGAGTAGCCTGGAGAGGAATAGTAAAAGAGGGTGGAGAGACACTCCAACAATGGACCCGTAAAACTACCTTAATGACGAGGAATTTAAATCGGTTTACCTTTAATAAAGAAACAATTATCAAAATAACTCCATATTAAATGTGTGGTATTTGAGGTAAGTAAAATTCGCATATTAGGTTACTAAAAATCATTTAAATATCACAACACATCGATAGTGGTGTTACATTAAAATCTCCTAAAGGTACTGGGGTTTTCTAGAGAACCGATTGACTTAATGAGTTTTTAAAAGTATGGAACATAAAAAAAAACGTACACACACAGACTTTTCGTAAAAAAGTCTATTAAATCTTTTATATCTTTTCGTCTTCTTTTATTTTTAAGAGTAGTAAGGTGTTGGATGTCTTTAAGTAACGATAAGACCATATATCAATCAGGAAGACAGATGAATAGACGGACAAATAGGTATAGAATCTTCCCTTCAATGTTCATTCCCTACGACTCTTCAACTAATCCAGATCCCTGTCTCGTCGATGTATAATTATTAAATTTTTATCATCTTTACAGAAAAATAAAATAACTAAAAATTTCTTGAACTGACTTAAAAACTGAAAACTTGATGGTGTAATCTATGGATAAATACACATTTCCATCCTTCGGTTCATTTCGTTATTTATCCGGAAATGTATGACCCTAACGTTACACCCAAAATGAAAGGGACACACACACACCCCTCCACACCTAATACTTCTCCCTTCCCACTAACGATGGACTTCTAAAGTACGCGACGATAACGATGGCGACGACGATTCAGCGAAGCCAACACAGACTGAGACACGCTGGGGTATCTGCCGTCGGGTCGTCCCGGGGGACAGGGACCCTAAGAGGTCCTTTCTTCTGACCTCACCCAACGGTAAAGGAAGAGGTTGTACATTTTCACTTTTCACTTTCACTTCAGAGAGTCAACACGGACTGAGCATCACTGGGGTACCTGACGACGGATCGTCCAAGGAGACAGGTACCCTAAAAGATCCGTTCTCATGACCTCACCGAACGGTAACGTACCTCCTGGAATTTATTCGCCAGAGGCTAGAAAAACCGGGGGTCCCCAGTCAAAGTACCTTCTGTTAAAAAGGTGTCTGACCCAGTTCAACCCCCCCCGGTCCCTTACCTACCAATGTCCTACTAAGTTCGTGTAATATAACTAACACGTGAAATAAAGATAATAATAATGTAGTCGAGGTCCAGTCTAGTAGTCCGTAAGCTAGGTCTCGAACCCCTGGAGACGGGATTTACGTCTAGACACTACCTCACCACCCTCCCTACACTTGTACCCTTTTAGTCTTCTTTAGAACGTTCCTTTTTCATTCAACCCGACTTTCTCGGACAAGGGTTTAACTCCCGTGAACCCCGAAGGGGTTTAAAGAAACTTTACCCTTTTACCTTTACAACTTAACTTTGTCCTTGATAAACACCATTTAATCGTACAGTTCACCAAAGATGAATCGGGATAACTCATGGAATGGGTCTCATTCTCAGGTGTATGTATGGTCATTTACCTCTGGTACTCACTGTCTCAGAGGTTCACCTTAACCTACTACTTTTTCTTACACTCGACGCCTCTCAGAGATGGGGACCGATCCTTCAACCGTCAAAGTCACAACGCAATCGTTTCGTCAACCAATTTAACAACGGGTACCGTAGAACCTTGAGCCGAGAAGATACACTCCTCCGACTTCTAATCCCCTTTAACCATCCCTTTGTTCAGTCCCCCGACCTTATACGTCCACGAAAACACACCAGAGGTTACCAAGAATGTTCTTTCTCTTTTCGTAGAGTTGAGCCCGGACAAAAGTCTTGAAATGATAATCTCCAGAAAGACGGACGTCGGTCGTTAACGTGAACAGACTCTCAGCCACATAGTACTGGATGCGTTCTAACCTTTTCCATTTAAAAGACTAACTCCGATTTCACCTTTATCTCCGTCCTTTACCTTCCATTACTTTAACCCCGGACCCTTTGTGTCGTGTAAGAACGGGGAGGACCCGTAGAAGACGTTACACAAAGGGCGGACTGTTTCCAAATCTTGTCCGTCGGACCCCTAGGTCCCCTGGACACGGAAGGTTTAGGATGATGAGAAAATACAAAAGGACTTAGTCTATAGTTCTACCTCCAGTAATTCGACCTCCGATCCGTCCCGTGACTCTAAATAATGACTTTCTATCAGTAAGAATCCAATCCCAGATTTAATTACCCGAGACTGAACTATTCCAGAGAGTGAATACAAGAATCATTCAATTAGTCAGTCTCTTAACTCACCTACTCATATTCATTTTTAGATCAACTCGAAAATTCTTCCAATATAACGTCCACTTTGGGATTAAGAGACTCGTTTTTAGACACTAGAGGACAAACCGGACTTTGTAGTACAAGTCAGAGGGTTTGTACGTTGTTACCCCTAGTTTGACGATTTCCACGTCGGGGAATTTTCCTCTGAAATAGTAGTTTCGAGGGTAAAGTCTACGTATATACCTTCTGGCACTTATTCCCCCCCCCAAAGGTCTCTCGTTTTGGGAGATGTCTTCCCTCAACAACTCTAGGGAGAGTTCATCTTATATAATGAGTATTAATAACACCAAAAAAGAAGGAAAGGAAAAAAAAAAAAAGGGGTTTACCCTCAATAAAAAGATTGTCACCAGGACAAAAGATGAGACTAGAGGGGGGTAGGAAACATATAACCCAGATAACCCCACCAATTTATAAGAGATATATCTGAATGTCTACTGTTCCGCGATGCACACCTGAATAGGTCCTCTGTAGTGGGCCCGTAGAACTCACATTATTGCATTACTCTGAATTGTAACCCGATATAAGAAAATCCTTCCCTCACTGATGTAAAAACCACCCAGTAATTTATCAACGTATTACAACCTTCCTATGTAAAATTTTAATCCATACATTTCTTTCCACTAGTCAGGACCCACAAGAAACCTTCCTTACTACGATTTCGACATTGATGTCATGAAACCGGTGGAGTACACTTCTCAACTGAGTAACCTTTTCTGAGACTACGACCCTCCCTAACCCCCGTCCTCCTTTTCCCATGCTGTCTCCTACTCTACCGACCTACCGTAGTGACTGAGTTTACTGTACTTAGACTCACTTGAGGCCCTCAACCACTACCTGTCCCTCCGGACCGCACGACGCTAAGTACCCCAGCGTTTCTCAGCCTGTGCTGACTGGCTGACTTGACTTGACTTTCTTTCCACACATATCTATAATCGTTCAGTTCCGTACCTGATATCACTCAGGACGACAATAAAAAAATATGTTGACACTGACTTTGATCTTAAGGAAGGGAGATGAAAAGTCAATTCAGTTATTACAAGGAAAAGTTATATTTGTTCAAACTCAACCGAAATAATAGTGAACACCACTCTTTACAAGAATAACTTTGTCGTATATATATAAATTATTTATATTAAAACATCCCATCCTTTTCAGTAAAAGGAAGATGGAAAGGTCCAAGAACCGACTTTTCACTTTCACTTTCAGCGAGTCAGTATAGACTGAGAAACGTTGTGGTACCTGACATGTCAGGTACCTTAAGAGGTCCGGTCTATGACCTCACCCATCGGAAAGGGAAGAGGTCCCCTAGAAGGGTTGGGTCCCTGACTTGGGTCCAGAGGGCGTAAAGTCCGCCTAAGAAATGGTCGACTCGGTATTCCCTTCTTTGAAGAGACATTATTTTCTTATTGTCCTCTTTTTGTTTGTCTTCAAACTGTACATATGGACGACCTATCTGTCCTCTCTGGGTCTCCTTGACTCATTGAGGGACCGTACCGGGTTCGATAATATTTGTGGTAGAGGTTGATTTCTGTTTTCGTCTACAACCCTCTTCCCTCGGTCAATACCCTCCTACAATCCTTACATGTCGTTTGTGCTCATTCCGACAATTATGTCCAACTGGAGGTTCGGAAGAGGTAATTATTCAAGGATCTCAAAATCAGTAGGAGGCAAAGGACCATGTCTCTCCCTTTACGGGAATTGTTTACCTCCAAAGGGAATATTTACATTTACAGAGATTGTTTTGTCATTGAAGACGAGACAAAAGTCTCGACGAAGACACACAGACGACAAGGAATTTTTATTAGTCGGAGTTCTATTAAAAATATGGTTTCTCCGTATAAAACTCGACCGTGTAAGACGAGGTGAAGGTAAAACTTCAGAATAGACATCCGAATGGGTCCTGCTACCACAATCGATGACTCTTTCATCCGTATATAAATATTCATCTGGGTTAAATAAAAGATCTGATATTTGATGAAAATGTTTAATTACTTTCTTCCCTTCTAAAGAACGGTAGCTTTTTGGACTAACAATTAAGTATCCATTATATAAAGAGTATAAAATCACCGGTGATCCCTAAAATTTGTATTCCCCTAGTCTATTAAGTAATACGATAAATTTTTTAGTAGAAAGGTTACCTACATGTTATTGGAATGACACCATTAGTGAAGTACTACATACATTCAGTCTAGTAAAACGATCAATGTGATTCGTGGAATTTGAATGTACCCCATATACAGTTAATATAGAGTTTTCACCTTTTATTAATACAAAGTAATAACCGTTTATGTAAACCCCCGACGTTGGATTAGAAAGACTAGTAAATTTGAACGACTTTATCATCGAATATAGAAACCGATGGGACTACCGATTCGCCCATTTCTTAGACGGTCGTTACGTCCTCTGCGTTCTCTACGTCCAAACTAGGGACCCAGCCCTTCTATGGAACCTCTTCATTTACCGTTGGGTGAGGTGATAAGAACGGACCCTGTAGAGTACCTGTCTCCTCGGAACCCCCGACGTCAGGTACCCCTGTGTTCCTCAACCTGTACTGACTTGTTGAGTCGTTCGTTCGTTTCCTGTAAAATTTATCAAGGGATTCGACCTTTTCTGAGACTACGACCTTCCCTAACTCCCGTCCTCCTCTTCCCCTGCTGTCTCCTACTCTGCCGACCTACCGTAGTGACTGAGCTACCTGCACTCAGACTCACTTGAGGCCCTCAACCACTACCCGTCCCTCCGGACCGCACGACGCTAAGTACCCCAACGTTTCTCAGCCTGTGCTGGCTCACTGACTTGACTTGACTTCGACACTTGAAACGAATACGTTAGTGTCTGTAGATTTCTATAAATTTACTACATAACTACGACTGTTTTTCTATTAATGAAAGTGAGTAATAATTTAATTGTAAAAGACTATTCCGTAATTTATAATGAAAAGGTAACTCCGTAGTTTTTGAAACGAAGTGTGGTATCTGGTATAGTGACACTTACTTTAGTCTTTACCTTTTTAAATCAATGAATCGGATAGGTGAGTTTAAGTGAGACTTCTCATCATAAAAATTTCTCCAGGAGGTCATGGAACGAACCGGTTGAAAGTTTTAAAATAAAAGAGAAGAGGAAAGGGGTATGAATAGTTTTTCCCTAAAAAAAATTTCAAATCACATTAAACCACCTTCCTTGTTTTAATCTATACATAAATTAGACAGTGAACCTTCCATGGTTATATATACAAAGTTATTGAACCGAGTCTTATTCATACTTTATTTACCAGGGACAATAACGTCCACCACCTTGTCATCCTTATGCACATAAAGTAGGGAAGGTTACATACTTCCTGGAAACTATTTAAACCTACTCGGATACGAGAAACCACCGAAGGGACCATCGAGTCAGTCATTTCTTAGACGGACGTCAAGTCCTCTGGTCCCAAGTTAGGGATATAGCCCTTCTAGGGTACCTCCTTCTTTACCGTCTGGTGAGGTCATAGGAACGGACCTTTTAGGATACCTACCTCCTCAGACCACCCGACGTCAGGTACCCCAGCACTTCTCAACCCGTGCTGACTCGTTGAAAGTGAAGTAAGAGAAACCATGTACGTTTTATGTGTGTAAAGAATACGAAATTACTTAAAAATCTAATAAACAAAGGAGAATCAAAACATTACTCATAGGTCAAACTTCTAAGACCGAACACTCTTTATGTTCCTTTGTCCTAGGGGAGTTCGTAACGACCCTAACCATCTCCCTAGAACCACCGTAGTCAACCAGGAAAGGCAATGAACCCAAATCACAGTCATTTAGGAAGTAGGATCAGGATGTAAACGTATAATAAAGTTTGAAGTAAGGATAGATGAAGACAATATGACTTAATTAAAGTAGTAACATCGTAGTACGATACTATTTTTATAAGGGATACCTGGACCTCCTCCGGAGTCAAAACCACCTGTGATTTAGTACAGTTTAAGACACCTGTAAATAACAGTCAAGTCAAGTCAGTGAGTCAGCACAGACTGAGAAACGTTGGGGTACTTGACGTCGTGGGGTCCGGAGGGACAGATAGTGGTTGAGGGCCTCAAGTGAGTTTGAGTACAGGTAGCTCAGTCACTACGGTAGGTCGGTAGAGTAGGAGACAGCAGGGGAAGAGGAGGACGGGGGTTAGGGAGGGTCGTAGTGTCAGAAAAGGTCACTCAGTTGAGAAGTGTACTCCACCGGTTTCATGACCTCAAAGTCGAAATCGTAGTAAGGAAGGTTTCTTTAGGGTCCCGACTAGAAGTCTTACCTGACCAACCTAGAGGAACGTCAGGTTCCTTGAGAGTTCTCAGAAGAGATTGTGGTGTCAAGTTTTCGTAGTTAAGAAGTCGCGAGTCAAAAGAAGTGTCAGGTTGAGAGTGTAGGTATGTACTGGTGACCTTTTTGGTATCGGAACTATCTGTCTGGAAACAACCGTTTCATTACAGAGACGAAAAATTATACGATACACCCAACCAGTATTGATAGGAAGGTTCCTCATTCACAGAAAATTAAAGTACCGACGTCAGTGGTAGACGTCACTAAATAACAGTTCGTAGAACGTTTACGTTCTCTTTATAATTATACTTCTACAATAAAGACAGGAGACTGTAGATTTTAGATCATCTTTCTATTTCTGTTTACAAGTCCATTACTTTTTATTTTGTCTTCTATCGTTTTATTCATGGCATATTTATCACGAATGAGACACTCGATGAGAAAATTCGTGAAATTTTTATCAATTAAGTAATCCTGATATAGAAGTAAAAGTATACTCCTTTGACTTCGTGTATCTCCAGTTCATTAAGTAGGTTCAGTGTCTGAACTAGGGTCTCTCAGACTAAAGTCTTAGTCAACGATGGGACAGGTGCAACTCGATTCGCGATACACGAATAAGTTCCCTCGCTCACCAGAGAACACGTACACGTACTGATGCCCACACACACACACACACTTCCCTTGTCTTACCCTAAATTTCTCCTACACCGTAAGCTCGTAGAAAGTCTAAAGTACACAAAGATACAAATTAAACAATGGAGAACTAGAAAAGAATTGTAAGGTTCATATGAGACGAACTTTATGAAATCTTGAGGACCTAGAGACAAAAAAGGGTAGTCGATGAGTTTAGATTAGTCTAGTCTTGAAATACTGAAACCTGGTTATCAGAAACGTTTTAAAGGTCCCGTTTCATTTCCATGTAATACAACAAATCTTTTCCAATATCTTAAAGTCTCTTGTCTTACTTTTCACTGACTCAGACACTGGTGCGTAATATCTCAACCAAAATACTACCCTTAATAGTCTGGTCAAGTAGTGACACAGGTTAACTAAGGTCTGGGTTTCAGTAAAATCGATACTAAAAACTCCACCTGACTCACTTCTATCACACCTACTATACATACACAGACACAATCTGTTATTTACTTCACACTTAGGGACGACTCCGGGTTCGACACTCGTCAGGACGTTAAGTATATAAAGACCCTTCTCTATTGATTACTCCGTGGTTTCCTGATATCCGTCTCCTCAAACGTCTCCTTATTCTAGTTCCCTCGACTCCATATTAATACCCTTTTCTGAAATCTCTCTCGTCGTACTAGGTCACAACCTCTACGAGAGGCATTACCGGGGTTCCCTAGTACTAACTCCAGTGACGAACTTCCCCGACGTCCGTCGTCTACGGTCTCCCCGTAAAAGTGTTTCTCGAATATACTGAGTCCTTGTGTTATGGTACATCCACGGGTTCACTGTTTTCATACTGAATCCTGTCCCCCGTAAGAGGGAAGGATACCTCGAGTCACATTGGAGTCACACTATTCTTGAGGTCCCTTCCCTACCACTAGGAAAGAAAAATTAAATCAAAATAAAAAATTTTTTTAAAATAACTTCATGTGAACTAAATGTGAGGTAATTAAATTCGACACGATTAAACTCGTTTCCCTAAGTGAATATGTATATATAAGAAAAAGTATAAAAAAGGGTCATACCAAATAGTTTCCTATAACTTATATCAAGGGACACGATATGTCAACCTGGATGGAACAACAAATAGATGGGATGTACATTATCAAACTTAGATGATTAGGGTGTGAGGGTCAGGAAGGGAGAGGGGAGGATGAAGCATCGATGTTCAGACAAGAGAGACTCAGAAAGACAAGACATCGATACAAGTAAACACAGTAAAAAAATTCTAAGGTGTATATTCACTATCGTAAACATAAACAGAAAGAGAAAAACTGAATAAAGTGGATCATACTATTAGAGATCAACGTAGGTACAAGACTTCTACCGTAATAAAGTAAGAAAGAGGACCGACTCAGTATGACATAACATATACATACCATAGAAATAGGTCAGTAGACAGTTACCTGTAAATCTAACAGAGGTACAGAACCGATAACATTTATCACGACGATACTTGAATCCCCACGTGTATACAAAAGTTTAATATCAAAACAGATCTATCCACGGTCTTCATCTTAAGGACCTAGTATTCCGTTGAGATAAAAATCAAAAAATCTCCTTTGAGGTGTGGTAAAAGGTGTCACCGACATAACTAAATATAAGGGTGGTTGTCATATTCTCCCAAGGGAAACGAGGTATGGGAGAGGTCGTAAATAAAAAACGTTTGTAAAAATACTACCGGTAAGACTGACCATTCTCCACCATGGAGTAACATCTAAACTAAAGTCAAGTCAAGTCAGCGAGTCAGTACAAACTGAGAAACGCTGGGGTACTTGGCTTCGTGCGGTCCGGAGGGACAGGTAGTGGTTGAGGACCTCAAATGAGTTTGAGTACAGGTAACTCAGCCACTACGGTAGGTTGGTAGAGTAGGAGACAGTAGGGGAAGAAGAGTACAGGAGTTAGAACGGGTCGTAGTCTCAGAAAAGTTTACTCAGTCGAGAAGCGTAGTCCACCGGTTTCATAACCTCAAAGTCGAAGTCGTAGTCAGAAGGTCACTTATAAGTCCTGACTAAAGGAAATCCTACCTGAACAACCTAGAGGAACGTCAGGTTCCCTGAGAGTTCTCAGAAGAGGTTGTGGTGTCAAGTTTTCGTAGTTAAGAAGTCACGAGTCGAAAGAAATATCAGGTTGAGAGTGTAGGTATGTACTGGTGACCTTTTTGGTATCAGAACTAATCTGCCTGGAAACAACCGTTTCATTACAGAGACGAAAAATTATACGATAGATCCAGTCAGTATTGAAAGGAAGGTTCCACATTCGCAGAAAAACAAAGTACCGATGTCACTAAAATCTTGGGGGTTTTATTCAAGACAGTGACAAAGGTACAAAGAAGTAGATAAAGGGTACTTCACTACCCTGGTCTACGGTACTAGAAGCAAAAGACTTACAACTCGAAATTCGGTCGAAAGAGTGAGAGGAGAAAGTAAAAGTAGTTCTCCGAGAGATCAAGAAGAAGTGAAAGGCGGTACTCCCACCACAGTAGACATATAGACTCCAATAACTATAAAGAGGGCCGTTAGAACTAAGGTCAAACATGAAGTAGGTCGGGTCGCAAAGAGTACTACAAGAAACGTACATTCAATTTATTCGTCCCACTGTTATATGTCGGAACTGCATGAGGAAAGGGATAAACCTTGGTCAGACAATAAGGTACAGGTTAAGATTGACAACGAAGGACTGGACGTATGTCTAAAGAGTTCTCCGTCCAGTCCACCTGATCATAAGCTTAGAGAACTTCTTAAAAGGTGTCAAATAACACTAGGTGTGTCAGTTTCCGAAACCGTCTCAGTTATTTCGTCTTTATCTACAAAAAGACCTTGAGAGAACGAAAAAGGTACTAGGTCGTCTACAACCGTTAAACTAGAGACCAAGGAGACGGAAAAGATTTTGGTCGAACTTGTAGAACTTCTAGTACCAAGTTCATAACAACTTCGGACCGAACCTCTTAAAACTCGTAATGAAACGATCGCACACTCTACTCACGTTAACACGCCATCAAACTCGTAAGAAACCGTAACGGAAAGAAACCCTAACCTTACTTTTGACTGGAAAAGGTCAGAACACCGGTGACGACTCAAAAGGTTTAAACGACTATATAACTCACGTCGTGAAAGTGTCGTAGTAGAAAGTCCTAAACTTTATCGAGTTGACCTTAAGGTAGTGGAGGGGATGGAAAAAGAATCACTACGAAAGATTCCGGGTGAACTGAAGTGTAAGGTCCTACAGACCGAGATCCACTCACTAGTGTGGTAGTACTAATAGACCCAATACTTCTAGAAAAAACCAAACACTGTAACATGCCCTATGTCCCTCGTTCTGGTAGGGGATCTTTTTCTTTACGTTTTTTCGTTTTACCGACAAACTCCTCCGGAATGTTTATCGACATTTTTCTTCTCTTCGCTTTTCGTTTCCTCCTTTCCTTTCTATATTCGTAGACTTACATCTCAAGGTTTCTTATCGTTCCTGTCTATTCTTTCGGAAGGAGCCACTAGTTACGTTTCTTTATCTCCTTTTGGTATCTTACCCTTTCCGATCTCTAGAGAAGTTCTTTTAGTCTCTATGGTTCCCTTGTAAAGTGCGTTTCTACCCGAGTTATTTCCTGTCTTTACCATACCTGGATTGTCTTCGTCTTCTATAACTCTTCTCCACCACCGTTCTTATGTGTCTTCTTGACATGTTTTTTTCTAAACTAAACGTAAAGAGATTATTAATCGTTACTACTCGTAGAAAAGAACACGGATAACCGGTAGACACACAGAAGAAACTCTTACAAAGGGATCCAGAAAACGGGTAAAAAGTTTACCCAACAAACATAACAACAACACCTCAACATGCTCGATAAACATATAAAACCTTTAATTCGGGAACAACCAATGTAGTAAGCGTTTATAAAAGAGGGTCAGGTATCCAACACAAAAACAAAACAAATACCAAAAGAAACGACACGTTTTCGAAGATTCAAACTAATTGAGGGTAAACAAATAAAACCGAAAATAAAGATAACGGAACCCTCTGACTAGATTCTTTTGTAACCATGCCAAATACAGTCTCTTGCAAAACGGATATAAAAGAAGGTCCTCAAAGTATCACAGAATATGAATTCAGAAATTCGGTAAAACTCAAATAAAAACATATACCACACTCTCACACAAGATTGAAGCAACTATATGTACACCGACAGGATGAAAGGGTCGTGGTGAACGACTTCTTTGACAGAAGAGAGGTAACATATAAGAACGGAGAAAACCCTACCACTGGGGAATGACTCCCGTAACCCGTCCCCTATCTTGGTCGAAGTCACCGTCCCAGGACTGACCAAATAAACGTCGTATGTACTCTGTGTAAGTCTCGAAGGACCTTTATTGAATCACCCCGTACCGGACCTTATATCCCTACTCTCTCCCACTCTATGTCCAGTGTAAAACGTCTAAAAGGTGATCGATCATGTCGAGTCCTTCACCCACTATATCTTTGATTAGAAAAGGTCTGATCAAGAAAAAAAAATTAAAATTAACTTCGTATTAACGATATGTCATAACACAAACAAAGACGGTTTGTAGTTGTATATATGGATACCGACTAGGTAACAACTACAAACCGTCTGATCAAGAACTTACTTAAGATAATGTACTTAAATAACCTTAATCTGCTGTGGTTATGTCCAAACAGTGGTAAGATCAAAGTAGCCTATCCGACAAAAGAATCATAGCCAGGGGAGTTCTTCTAGTAAAACTCTGGTTTTGAGGTACGTTTATCAAGTAATTACTCAATTGAGATTCTTTGTGACGACCCCTCACCCCTCCACTCGACCTCTTTTCTTCCATTGTTTATGTCCCACCCACTAATACGATCAATGCTGACACCAGTTGGACACACGTCATAGTGACCCCTTTAGGACCCTTTGGTTATATCTTGTTTGTGGAGGCACAGTCGGGAGGACTCTCCATACCCTCAACCGTATAAGTAAGTAAGTAAGTGAGAACAATAAGGGTCCCACTACAATTAGGGAGTCGTGGAGGTGACCTTTCCCGACGAGACCGTCGGTTTCTTCCAGGTACCTTCTCTTAACGTCCGTGCCCGTAACCTTCGGTCTAATCACACGTACCTTCACCATTCATGTCCCTATACCCACCCAACGTCTACCGTAGACGATGTGGTTACCACACCTTCAAGAAGATCGAAACAGACGACAAACTGTAACAAACTACCTAAAAGAACGACTATTTGGACTTTTGGAGATGGCGGACGAGACAAGGGTAAAGGTAAGAGGAACTAAAAGGTGAAGTGAGAATCCGATACCCGGAGTAAAAACATTACAGAATTTATTCTTATTATATAAAAATAAAAATAAATAAAAACTGATACGACCCATAAGCAACGACGTACACCCGAAAGAGATAAACGCCATTCACCCCCGATGAGAAAAGCAACCCCACGCACCCGAAGAGTAACGTCACCGAAGAGCACCTCGTGTTCGAGATCCACACCCGAGTCATCAACACCAAGGGCCCGAGGTCTCGTGTCCGAGTCATCAACAACAAGTACCCGAATCAAAGGGGTACCGTACATCTTAGAAGGACCTGGTCCCTAGTCTGGGTACAGAGGACGTTACCGTCCGTTTAAGAAATAATGACTCGGTGGTCCCTCGGAGTCTTATTACAGAAAATTTGTGATAAGATACATGTCCGTATGGACAATATTACATGAAACGTTTATTATACATAAAATGTTAAACTTCCAAATACCGTTAGGAAACAACTCGTTCAGACAACCGTGGTAAAAAAGGTTATCGTAAACAAGTGAAACACAGAAACACAATGTAAAACCATTAAGAACTTTATAAAGTTTGTAAAAGTAATAATAAACAATACCACTAGAGACTAGTCACTAGAAACAATGATGACCTTAACAAACCCCGTGGTACTTAACGCGGATACATTCTGTCGGTCGTCTATTTAACAAGTACTTTCCTCCTTAGTTAGATCCACCGTTTAAAGTAACAACAGAATAAAATTCTTTAACGGTGTCGGTAGGGTCAGAAGTAGTCTGTGACGGAACTACTCCGTCGTCGGTAGGTGTAATTCCGTTCTGGGAGATGGTCGTTTTCTAATTTTAATCGACTTCCAGGTCTACTACCAACCGTAAAAATCGTCACTACATAACTTATATCACAAAAATTCTATATGATAACGTGTGAGTCATCTGATATCGTATCGAATTTGTATTGAAAATGTACTAACCCTTTGGTTTTTTGTCCACACTGAGCCAAATAACTCTATAAACTAAACAACACCACCAGACTTTAACTTGGGTGTCATAGAGGTTCCACACCGTTCAACGGACATAACTCCTTGTTTAATCGTAAACTTTTTCTTATACAGTAGTACTAGTACTGGACGGAGAACTCTTTAGACATACGTCCAGTCCTTCGTCGTCAATCTTGACCTGTACCTTATTGTCTGACCAAGGTTTAGCCCTTTCCTCATGTAGTTCCGACATATGACAGTGGGACGAATAAATTGAAAATACGTCTCTTGTAGTACTCTTTGCGACCTGACCTACTTTGTGTTCGACCTTAGTTCTGACGACCCTCTATATAGTTATTGGAGTCTATACGTTTACTGTGGTGGGAATACCGTCTTTCGCTTCTTCTTGATTTCTCGGAGAACTACTTTCACTTTCTCCTCTCACTCTTTCGACCGAATTTCGAGTTGTAAGTCTTTTGCTTCTAGTACCGTAGACCAGGGTAGTGAAGTACCCTTTATCTACCCCTTTGTTACCTTTGTCACTGTCTTGAATAAAAAGACCCGAGGTTTTAGTGACGTCTACCACTTACGTCGGTACTTTAATTTTATGTGAGGAGTCTTCTTTTCAATACTGGCTGGATCTATCGTATAATTTTTCGTCTCTGTAATGAAACGGTTGTTTCCAGACAGATCAGTTCCGATACCAAAAAGGTCACCAGTACATACCTACACTCTCCACCTGATATTTCACGGCCCTCGGTCGTGCACTCTAGGATGGGTACTGTTCCAGTACACCTCTCTGGACTACCCGTTCCGCTCAGTCCAGAGTTCCCCAGGAGACAGACTCGTAGATGGGGTTTTGGTTTTAGAGAGACAAATGACAGACGATATGATATGAGAAGACTGTAATGGTGGAAAAGAGACATTTCTCAATTGAGTCTCGAGGTCAATTGTCAGAGGACGTATATTTTTCTTACAGAGTGAACAGACGGGCCTGAAAATGTTGAACACTTAACAAATATCGGGGGGTTGGTTCTCTCCGTACGTAGAATTTCGTAGAATTTCTATATCTCGGAAAATCTCAATTCTTAATCAAACCACTTCTCAAACAACTCAATTACAAACGACGGTCCGGAGGTATAGGAAATAGAAAATCCGTGGACCCTCCTATAATTAGTTACATTTACCCTACGTTTTTATCTTTATATCATCAAAACTACAATCGTTGTGATCTGAAAACTCAATGAATTAAAAGAGAAACAATATTTAATGACATGAGGAAAAGGAATAATATTTAACAACACAGGAACGATACATGCTTACATTGAAATAAATCACGAAAGACTCTCTCCGTGGTCTGAAACCCTTCTTGTTGTGATAATGGGAATAGTCTTTTCCCGACATTTTACGATTAACCGGAAGACCGGTCTTCTACTACATTTAGTGGACTCTGAACACATATGTTGATCCATCCGTCTCTCTTTCGGACCAGAGTTATTCTCAGTCCCGACGACTACGACGTATTAAAACATAATAGGTAACTAGAGATACATGTTTTTTTCCAAATTTTCCGGAAAGGTCTGTTATCTCCTACCCGGTCAGTGACCTTTCTGACCAAAGAGGACACAGAAGAAATGAGATAAAAGTCCGACTTAAGGGTAGAGCCCGTACCTCCGAGAGGCTCAGATGAATGAACGGGACCGAAAATTCTGGGTGCTCCCTCCCTCGGATTCCACCCCGTGGGAGACGATAAGTTCACCCGCGGCCACCGGATTACATCTGCCACGTTTAAGGAACAGAACCTTGAAATAATCAAGAGGTGTATTTGGTTCAATAAGTCGGAGAAAAGAGGTGATTTAAAAGGATGATGTGATAAAGAAGGATTAGAGAGAAATATAAAGATTTATTTATTCAAAAAGGAGCGGTGCGGCAGGGGCGAAGCTTAATGGGACCTAAATGGTCCCGACTTGGGGCCTTTATTTCTTTCGGCTCGTGACTTCTTAACTACGAAAACTTGACACCACAACTTCTTCTGAGAACTCTCAGGGAACCTGACGTTCCTCTAGGTTGTTCAGGTAGGATTTCCTTTAGTCAGGACTTATAAGTAATCTTCCTGACTACAACTTCGACTTTGAGGTTATGAAACCGGTGGACTACGTTTCTCGACTGAGTAACCTTTTCTGGGACTACGACCCGTTCTAACTTCCGTCCTCCTCTTCCCCTGCCGTCTCCTACTCTACCAACCTACCGTAGTGGTTGAGGTACCTGTACTCAAACCCATTTGAGACCCTCAACCACTACCTGTCCCTCCGGACCATTCGACGTCAGGGACCCCAGTGTTTCTCAACCTGTACTGACTCGTTGACTTGACTTGATTACAGTACTAGACACACGTTCTTCCCGAAAGAAAAATATACCAGTATGAACAAAACGGGAACCGTTTCGCTTTTGAACCCCTAGAAGAGAAAGACCCTGTAAACTTTCGACTCTGAACTAAATTATCTATTTCCGACCAAAACAGGAGATTTCTTCACATACAAAATAATAAAAAGATTATAAAATAGACTCAATGAAACTAATACAATTTTAAACTACTATATTGTTACATTTTGTATGAAGTAACTATAGATTAGTATAATGTAAATGAAATGAGGGTGTTTATCAATCCCGTCTTGTATCTCTAAAATACAAGGGGTACAAATACACGTTGAAATTTAAGGGGTTTAAATACGTCGGTGTCAGTGCTGGACTTGAGTCCGGTTAGAGTCTCGACAAACAATGGAGTCCTCTGACTAGAAAATATAAAGACCGTAAAACACAGGACACAACAGACACAACCGACAACTAAGTCACTTAATGAAGGAAAACGAGACTTAATAAATCCTACCTCTATCCCTCTCCCTTTTCCCTCCTTCTTCTTCCTCTCGACGACAACAACCGAAGACTCATTGACCATTAATAACATTGCGGTGAAAGGATATATACGAGTTCGACGTGTACCAACTTTTCAGGACAATGTCTGTAAATTTTTAAATTAGAAGTATTGATCACCCATTTTACTCGTCCTTCTTTTCCTGGATAAGTCTTGTCCAAACGTGATTATGAAACCTCCTCCATTTCCTTTCCTCTGAGTCTCTTTATCCTACGTACATTACTCCGTCATTTCAGTACGATAAACAACGAATCTCTTCTTTCCTGTACGGATCACCCCAAATACACTACCAAAAGTACGAAATATACATCCACACCACTTCCCACCGACATGAATCTCAACTCGGTCAGAACCGACACCGTCAAGACTCTCCTCAGTAAAACTCTTTCCGGAACCGAGTGGGACTCGGGAGCAAAGAAGTAAGACGACAAACATTCTTAATTGTTCTACATACATTTTCGTGACACGTTCGAAATTTCACGACATACACTAAGATATCGACTATGAAGGGACTACCATTTCTCTACCAGAACATCTTAGTCCTATCCTTTTTTGTATGACTCTCAACTAAAGAATTGTTCGTAACAACCCCTAGGTTTCAAATGAATAAACATACAACTTCTAAACAGACCATCTTTTGACAAACTAACAAAAATCTTCATTCTACTGTTGTGACCAAGTATAGACAAGTCATGGAAACAACTGTCACCACCCTATTATAATTTACAAAACTTTCATGGAAGTAGGTCTATAAAACCTATTTCGTTACGAATACGTAATATCTTAACAATCTTCTAAAGGTCCATTACCGTCCTTTAAGGTGACACAACCCAACAACCCAAAACTTTTTAGGTCCTATCACAGGTACAAGTCGAGGAATCATCGACACACTAGGTCCTGACCGATCAGACCAAAAAGTAAACATTTTTTCCGATTTTCAAGAGGATCCCTAGTAACACTTCTGACTTAACTCTGTTATCCACTCCTTTAAGAGACTTTTGATATCTATCGGGGTATGTCAACGTATGTGATTATTTTTTAATAATAATAAAAATTATTATTATTTTAATAAAGAGTACAAATTTTTTTACTTTGGTTGTTCATTTATAAGTCACTATGTTCAATCTTAGTTTGGTCTTTAATTCCTCTACATCAAATTATACCTCTGTGTCTAACGACGAAAAATTTTTTTTAAATAAAAAATTTAGGTGTCTAACGAAATACTATTACTAAAGAAAGGTATACCAAAACCATACCCTACGAATACCCACTATTTACCCCTTGACACGGTTACACTACATACACGTGTTCAAATAAAGTTCTAAGTATTGAACGGAAAGACCGTTCTATGTTTGATTCTCAAAGTAAACTTGGACAAGCCGGATAACAGAGAAAGTCTGAATCTTCTGATATTTATTCAGACTAAATGAGAAGTCATTGAGGTAATTTTTGCAGTATCCCAATTGACTTGGGGTCCATCGTCTCCCATCACATCCTCAACTTTCAGACGTCAGGTCCAAGGGACCCGTCCCGACCCACCGAGAGGTCTGACCCAAAGACATCTACATATACACCACCTAAACGGTGTTGTGTACAGACCTGCAGTCGTAACATCGTATACTTTAGGTTCAAATAGTTGAATGTCTCATAGCTAGAAAGACCTCACTTGAAGGTAGTAGAGATGAGTAGTGGACTGTAGATTCTGGATTTATGGTTCAGTAGTTAAAAGCCCCTCTTATATCAATGGTTCTTTTGGTTTCAAAAGATCACTTGTAAACTCTTCGGTTTAAAGTTAGTCTTTTAACGAACTACTGGAACTATAGGTTTGGTCATAGTGGTCAGTAGACTAACCTTATAGTTTCCCAAGCGATCAGCTCAAAGAACTCACATACGTTGTTTTGAGAGAAAACCGATGGATTCGTCTTTTTATCAAATAATCCTCAAGAGTCCATCAAGTATTCTTTAATACCCGTCCGACCTCTTGGTCCGAGTCTTCTTACTTTGATTCTCTCCGATACTCACCGACGACACCGTCCCGTACGAAAGTAGACAACTCACACAACGACAACAGGGTTGAGACTCGTCGACTACGTCGGTCATAGATGTCTGGGTGTGATGACTATGAGGACGACCAGAAGACTTTTACGAGTGTAGTGGCACACGTCGAAGAGTTGACAGGGGTTTAGAAACAAAGAGAGGACGTTCTAGGTTTCTGGGTCCAACCTCGTAGACCAACGTCTTAAATCCAGTACACGTAGATGAGTCGACCGTATTGTGATTCTCTCCTTTACGTACAGGGGTCTAGGTACGAAGAGTTTCATATCAGACGTCTGACCACGGTTCAATACCTGACAAAAATAAAACACTACTCTGTTTCCTGAACCCGAGTTTATCTTTAGTTAAATCACGAAAGAGACAACTCTTTTAAATAGAGACCTTTTTCCTAGTCGAAATGTCTCGTCGCGAAGAGATCTGAGGTACCATCCTCCTAGACGGTAGTCTCCCGAAGGGGGTTTCCTTCCCATGAACCTTCGACACACCAGTTTTTTCTTGTTCACAAGTGGTACACACTCTAGTCCGACTCCTTCGGACGACGGAGAATGAGATGGTACCTCTACGTGGACGGAAGTCCTTACACACTGAGGACACCTAGCCTTACGTGGACCGACCACGAACAACCACCACTACTATGACTAAGACCACAACGAAAGAAAAGACGTCCCACTCATAGATCGATGAGAGAACCCTTCTCTCTCCACCTCCTCTGTCAGAAGACAGGTAGATTCAACCGAACAACACTAAGGAGTCCCACCACTCCTTGGGAACGACTCTACTGATACCTCACCGTAGTAGTAGACAGGTAAGGTCCAGGATAAGAAAGATAGAAGTGGTTTTGTTTATGAGGGTCGTGGGGGTACCTCCACACTTGTCAAGAATTAAGACATCAAGTCCTTCACTAGGGTCACGTGTTTCAACCCCCTACCACACTCTTCTCCTCCGTAACTCTAGTTCATGCACTGACTGACTGACAGTGACCTAGTGTTCTTTGACACCTTTTAAGACTTTCTCTACCCTTATGGTCTGGTGGACTGGACGGAGAACTCTTTAGACATAGTCCAGTCCTTCGTTGTCAATCTTGACCTGTACCTTGTTGTCTGACCAAGGTTTAGCCCTTTCTTCATACAGTTCCGAGATATAACAGTGGGACGAATCAATTGAATATACGTGTCATGTAGTACTCTTTACGACCCGACCTCCTTCGTGTTCGACCTTAGTTCTAACGGCCCTCTTTATACTTATTGGAGTCTATACGTCTACTGTGGTGGGAATACCGTCTTTCGTTTCTTCTTGATTTCTCGGAGAACTACTTTCACTTTCTCCTCTCACTTTTTCAACCGAATTTCGAGTTGTAAGTCTTTTGATTCTAGTACCGTAGGTCAGGTACTTTATCTACCCCTTTGTCACTGTCTGATAAAAAAAACCCGAGGTTTTAGTAACGTCTACCACTCACGTCGGTACTTTAATTTTCTACGAGGAACCTTCTTTTCAATACTGGTTGGATCTGTCGTATAAGTTTTCGTCTCTGTAATGAAACGGTTGTTTCCAGACCGATGAGTTCCGATACCAAAAAGGTCATCAGTATATACCTACACTCTCAACCTGATATTTCTTTCGACTCACGGCTTCTTAACTACGAAAACTTAACACCACAACCTTTTCTGAGAACTCTCAGCAAACCTGACGTTCCTCTAGGTCGGCCAGGTAGGATTTCCTCTGGTCAGGACCCACAAGTAACCTTCCTGACTACGATTTCGACTTTGAGGTTATGAAACCGGTGGACTACGTTTCTTGACTAAGTAAACTTTTCTGGGACTACGACCCTTTCTATCTTCCGTCCTCCTCTTCCCCTACTGTCTCCTACTCTATCAACCTACCGTAGTGGTTGAGCTACCTACACTCAAACCCATTTGAGGCCCTCAACCACTACCTGTCCCTCCGGACCGCACGACGTCAGGTACCCCAACGTTTCTCAGTCTATACTGACTCGCTGACTTGACTTGACATGACATTGACTCCGAACGAGCCAGGAAACATAATATGTATCTCCGTTTCACGAGTGACAGGTTCGGTAACCTCATGTACTTACAGGAGAACAAGAGATCGACAAGATGGAGAGTTCAGAAGAGAGAAATTCTTGTAGAGGTAACTTCCGGAGGAAAGACCGTGTACGGACCCCTAACGATTGGGAGGAACATCTTATTATTTCGGGGATAGAGAAGAACCCTGAAAATTTTTTAATTAAATAATAATAATAATAATAATAATAATGAAATGTTATAACATAACCAAAACGGTGTGGAGTTGTACTTAGACGGTACCCACATGTGCACAAGGGTTAGGGTTTGGGGGGAGGGTGGAAGGGGGTTGTGGTAGGGAGGCTCAGTAGGGTCACGTGGTCGGGGTTCGTAGGACGTGGGACGTAGCTTGGATCTGACCACTAAGCAAAGAATATAATATGTACAAAGTTACGGTAAGAGGGTTTAGTAGGGTGGGAGAGGGAGAGGGTGTCTCTGAAGGGTCATCACATGACCTACACTCCTCGAAAAGACAGGTGAAGTCGACCATGATGTCACACCCTTTGAGACCAGGACACCTACCCCACCCGTTTTTTTACCGTTTGACGTCTACTAAAGGACAATCCAAGGATTTTTAACTTGTGGTAAGAAGTGGATCCCGGGATTAGTGGAAGGTTTCTACTAAACTTTTAACGGGTCATTATCGTTGTACAACAATAAGTCAGCGAGTCAGTACAGGTTGAGAAACACTGGGGTACCTAACGTCGTGTGGTCCGAAGGGACAGGAAGTGGTAGAGGGTCTCGAGTTCAAGTAAAGGTACCTCAACCACTACGGTAGGTTGGTAGAACAGGAGACTTTATCGAGTCGACCTTAAAGGAGGTATTGTCGTACCGAAACCTCGATAAGGAATTGTACGATCACGATACACAAGTCACGAATGGGTAGAACTTGAAGCCCCACGTTGGAAAGGTACTGTCACTTCTACTTACTGTGATGTCACTTCAAGAGATTTCAAGTCATAAGAAGGATGGAGATTGGGACTATTACTTCCGTCCCTCACTCCCCTTCAAAGTCAAGTTAGATGGAATTGAAGGGTGAGGGAAATGTCTGTTGTCATGAGGTAAAGTGTATCTATACAAATGGGAATTAGTCTAATATCTGCTTAGAGCACCAGACACTCGTTAAGATACGGTGACTCTATTGGATAAACAACAACAAATCAGGGATTCAGTACAGACTGACAAAACGTTGGAGTACCTTACATCAGGTGGTCCGAGGAGACAGGTACCCTAAAAGGTCCGTTCTGATAATCTCACCCAACGGTAAAGGAAGAGGTCCCCTAGAAGGGGTGTGTCCCTACTTTGGGTGCAGAGGACGTAACCGTGTGTCTAAGAAATAGTGACTCGGTGGTCCCTTCGGGTCCTTTTGGATGTTATAAAACTATAATGTCTAGTTAGACTCGACGAATGGTACATGAGGTAGGTCCATCATGTGTAAACAAGTAACGTTAAACTTTTCGAGACTTTTTACGTACAAATTACGACACCCGAACTTTTTTTCCTTCTTCCCCTCCCTTTTTTTCTTCTCCATTCTTCCTTTCTTTCTGTTCTTAGTGAATTGAGATCTCTTTTTTTTAATAAAGACACGGAAATAGTTCACAATTCACCACTCATCGAATTTGATTGACTTTAAAAGACCACATTAATGAACGAAGGGACCACCGATCTACCATTTCGTAGACGGACGTTAGACCCTCTGGGCCCAAGATAGGGACCCAACCCTTCTAGGGGACCTTTTCCTTTACTGTTTGGTGAGGTCATAGGAACGAACCTTTTAGGGTACCTACCTCCTCGGACCATCCGATGTCAGACACCCCAGTGTTTCTCAGTCCGTGCTACCCCGTTGAAGTGAAAGGAAGGGTGAAATGAACGGTATTTTACCAATTGTAGGACACAGACGACTACCTGAGCACGGCATTACTAAGTAAAAGGATACTCCTTTTCCTGACCTCCGGACAGTTGAAATCAGGGTCATCACGTCGGAGGAAGGTTTCCCTAGACGAAACCACTTCCCTTTTAATAAAAGGACTCCGTAAGACTTACACAAGACCCGTAAGTGACTAGGATAATTTTTCACTAGAAGAAATCGAATACACAGGGTATTGAGGTCTAAGTCATCCGACCTAAAGTGACTCAACTACCCAAAATCACAATCTCTTCCTTTACCGTTGGGTGAGGTCACAAGAACGGACCTCTTAGGGTCCCTACCTCCTCAGACCACCCGACGGCAGATACCCCAACGTGTCTCAACCTGTACTGATTTCGCTGAATCGTCGTCGTCGTCGTAATACTTTTCCTTTCACACCATTCACTGAGATCCTCTTTCCCTACGACTTCCTCTCACTCCTACCAACTCCCTTCCTCTCGTATACTCCCTCCTTTCCTCCTGTACGTAGTAGGAGTGTAGAATACCATCCTTTCCTCGTGGCCCCCTGAGGTAGTAGTGTTCCACGTTTTACAGAGAAAGTGTAAATACCCTGTTTTTAGTTACTCAGTTATTCGTTTGTAAATTTCCTTATAACACGTATCTCGTTGTCACCACCACCCCTTAACCTCTACAATTTTATCTGTGTACCTTTTAACGTCGGTTTATAAGACATACCATTTACCATTTCCGATTCATCTTTATTCTTCACAATCCTCGAGATGCCCCAATCATTCAGTTCAACCTCCTCAGCTTGGAAGGAATCTACAACTTCCTACCCTACTATTATAGTTCTTGACATCTCCTCGACCCTCAAATGGAAGGATTGTTCGATCGGATGTGTATCAAGACACTTACGACCGTCTTCTATATTCTGGGGGTCTAGTCTCCGTTCTAGTACCGAGTGTCGTTTGTTCGTCTTACTTAGTTCTAAAAAAAAGAATAAAATCTTTTCTTTGCATTGCTTCCTTATTATCGTCCTTTATTTCTCTGGCCCTTCATGTTGAACAAGGACTGTGTCATATTTCATCCTTAGGTTTAACCCCAAACTGTGTCGTCTACACCGGGTCTGTCACCCCGACGGATGTGTGTGTTAATAGAGAGTCTCCTCGCAACCGAAGACCGAGTAAGGAATAAGGAGAAGGTACCGAATGAGGACGAACAGAACCATAGACTAACGACTCTCGGAGCCAACTCGACGATGTACTTTACAACACATACTCCCCAATAATAGATTCCCGGACAAGAAAAAGTCCCAGTGGAAGGGAATCCGGTCGTTGTAGGTCATTATATCGGTGTTTGAAGTACACCGATAACTCGTAAACTTGACACGGATCAAACCTAACTTTACACAAC
Organism: Capra ibex; assembly: GCA_006410555.1. Lineage (NCBI taxonomy): Eukaryota > Metazoa > Chordata > Mammalia > Artiodactyla > Bovidae > Capra > Capra ibex. The sequence goes on along the minus strand of SJYO01040301.1, from coordinate 106,002 downwards.
ATTTACATTTTATGTGTGTTCCAAAGTTTCTGAATCCTTTTCTTTCCTTTTCTAACGTTGTCATTAAAAATATACCTGATGTACAACTTTATTATAAAACCTATATAATAAATTTACTTTGTGTTTTAATTTTAATAAAAGTGGAATTTTAAAAAACTTTAAAGTATACAATTGTTCTTTGTAATTTAAGGTAGACACCGAACGCAAACTCCATGTGTAAGAAAAGACAACCCGTCACGACGAGTCCACGTAAACTCTTTATCCCCTCCGAGGGAACCAGGGAAGAACAATAGGAGATTCGCGACACACTGACCGACACGGTAACACTTGCTATCGACTCGTAGTACTGGACTTGACGTCTAGACATAATTTTACGCCAGGAGGACTTATATGGGTGTGACGACGGAGGTTGGTCTCACAGGAGTCTTCCCTTCTCCCGATACCACTCCTGAGTGGAGGTAAGTACTAGGACAGGGAGTAACGGGAAGTGTCGTGGGGGAGTGTTCATCTAAACATCCACTTAGTCCGAAAGGACTTACCAGTTTCTCATGATTTCCCTTAATGTTGGACACTTCCTTCCTGGAAATTTGGTCTTCCGACACTAAGTCTAAGGTCTTTGTAGTGGGACAATGAAATGGTAGTTGGTTAGTTTTCTTTACGGTACTCGACGTTGGGAGTGGGGTTTACAACGGAAATTTTTGGGAAAGGACTTTCGGTAACTCCTCAAGTCTAGAAAACTCGTATTCGACGGGTAAGAGGAACGAACCGGGACGTTATTTACGACATGAAAGAAAGTGGTGTCGGACCACAGTCATCTAACCGAAACGACCCGACGTCCTCTCACCTGGGTTCAAACCAAACCCTTGTTGGTGTGTGTGCGTGCGTGTGTGTGTGTGTGTGTGTGTGTGTGTGTGTGTGTGCGCGCGTGGGTGTGTCTGTCTGTCTGTCTGTAAAAGACCGAATCGAACCCAAGGGGGGGTTTGTCTGGGGTTCCGTTCCTAATCCCACGTCTACCAAACAAAACCTCAACTAAGGTCCTTCTTTCCTTCCCACCTTTCCGTTAGTTTTCTAAGTACCTACTCGCTCTTTGGTGATACCCGTTGTCTCCGGGTTCGGGAGACTCCGAAACTCTCTCCGACACCACGTCACAGGACTCCTCATCCTTCAACCCCAGAAAATAGATGGGTGAGGGTAGGACCGTGGAGGTCCTATACGTCCACTCTCGTCAGGAAATCACCGGTAACCCTGTCAGGAAATCGAATCTTCCCTTAAGAGACATCCCGTGGAAACCATAGACGATGTAACGGGTTACCATGACCTGGGGATCGTCCACGAATTAGTTATAACTAACTTACTGACTTCCTTACTTACTCATTTGTGTGTAGTAAATTCCTGTTCGGAATCAAGGATCTAATATCAGTTTTGAATCACTACTCCTTCTCTCCAAAAAGAAATGACGGAGTATTAACATTTCGACGAGGAGAAATAAATATTATCTTAATCGTGGAGTAAAATAATACGTAGCTGGGGAACGAAGAAATACGGAATTTGGACGGTTCTTACTCTTTTCCGACTTAGTGGCTAGGAGAATTACTGTTGAGGAAATCGAAGTACTTCTGACCTTTAAATGAATGTTTCCGTGTTACTTCAAGAATCTACCCTTTAACATGGTAGGAGGGTACGGACGATCACTACTGACCCTTCAACCCGTCACCCGACTGACCACACAATAAGTTAATATCTTAACAAATAAAACTATAAAAAAAGAGGGACCAAAACCACGTAAAAATGACTCTGACTTTTATTACCTCAAGTACACATCTTACGTTCAGGAGTTTACAGTACTTAACTCCGGTCTAGACGACACACACCCTATAAGAACCACTTTCCGTCACGGTTTTTGTGTCTGGATTAAATCCTTCTTTGTTTGACATGTAGCCCTTGAAGAGACTACTATCTATACTGAAGGTCTATACATCATTTTCTCTTTTTTTTCTAATAAACTGTTTTTAAATAACTCGTAGTTAACATATAATCGATAACACGATTGTAATACCGGTCGATACTGTGTTATTTTCCCGAATGGACCACCGAGTCACCAATTCTTAGGTGCATATTATGTCCTCTGAGTTCAATCTAGGGACCCAGCTCTTCTAGGAGACCTCTTCCTTTACCGTTGGGTAAGGTCATAAGAACGGCCTCTTTAAGGTACCCGTCTCCTCGGTCCACCCGATGTCAGGTACCCCAGTGTTTTCTCAGTCTGTACTGGATCTCTGATTTGTTGTTGTTTATCACGTATCTCAACATTTTATAGAGTTTCTGTTACTTTCCGTGTTCGGACATATCTTAGTCTATTGGACCTTTCTACATGGCCACGGTGTGGGTCTTTTATTAAAAAAAACCAGGTAAAGTTTCAAAAAGTGTTCAAAAGGACTGTCTCCATTTCTTTATAATAGACTCGTCAGATAGTCCTTCGTCTTACATCTAACGTCTGACCGGTTCAGAAGATTTAGCTTTCTTTTTACCAAAGAACACCGTTACGACGAACGGTGAACTCTCTATTTACTCAGTAAACCCTAACGTAGCAAATTGATGTTCTCATGACTAGAGTTACCCCCTTTCTTGTTTACTTCCCTTTAAACTACTTTAATCGTGACCCCTCTCCTTATCCTAGTTAAATCGTCGGTGAAGTCAATGTTTTACAAGTCGATTTCTAGTTTTGATAACTCCTTTTTTTTTCCTTCAAGTATTTGGAAAGGATTAAGAATAAAGGATTAAATCTAAAATATTACTTAAAACTGTACTCTTCCCTATTTCTAATAAAATTAAAAAATAAAAAATTGTCGACCTAACTCTATGTTAAGTGTATGGTGTGTTAAGTGGATTTCACATATTAAATAAAAAACGAATATAAGGGTCCTACACGTTGGTATTAGTGTTAGATCAAAAGTAAGGGAGATCTTCTTTAGACCCGACATGATTATCAGTGAAGGGTAATGAGTGGGGTAGACAGGAAGGGCCGTAATTTAGTGATTAAACGAAAGACAGAGATCCGAACGGATAAACCCTGTAAAGTATATTTACCTTAACACATCATACACCATAAAAGACTCACCTAAAAAGTAATCGGGAACGTACAAAGACGATAAGTCATAAAGTAAGAAAAATAATGACTTAATATAAGGTGACGTACCTATACTATAGGACTCAATACTCTTGATACATAAACCAGAAGTCGACAAAAGAACGTGTCTCGAGAATTCTGGGAACTGTAAAGGATTGACTACTCTCATCGTTTTCCAGAAACACTACAATTACCTTACTGAACCTTTCGTGGATTTCTATCCCCGACCAAGGTCACCTCGGTTGATGAACTAATCTCTCACCTTGAAAGTCAGAATGGGGACTAGAGAACCCTTCCCTCATCCCGACCTCCGACTTAGTTAACGGTTACCAGTTACTAATCAATTTAGAAAATCAATTACCAAAGGACGGATACATTGCTTCGGAGGAATTTTGGGGTTTTCCTAACCCAAACTTCTCGCAGACCCGACCATTTGTGTACCTCTAGACCCCTCTCCTCCTCCTGTGAACCTCTCCCGTCCCTTTGAGGCACGGGAAAGAAGCAGGGAGTGGGATACGTTGAGAAGGTAGACCGATGAGAACTTAAGATAGGAAAATATTACAGGACCACGAAATCATTTATTTTGCAAAGAGTTAAGATACTCGGTGAGATGGTTTCATTAACTTAGGTTCCTCCCTCAGTACCTCTGGAGACTAATTACCAGTCAACGAGTCTTCGTGTCTATTGGACCCCAACGTCTACCACAAACCTCACCTTCTGTCCTCGTAAAAACATCCTGACTTGGAGATTGGACTTCTGAGACTCCCACAGAGGCTCGTCTATCACTACCTTAACTCAACTCAAAAGCTCGTGTGACGACCACGAGTTCTTAACACACCACCACACACCCTTTGGCTGTGTAAACCTTAACCCAGGTTCTTGTGACTTTTTTACCTACGTGGTTTAAAAATTGGTAAGTAGTCCACTACCTGTAAATCTCACAAAGGTGAAAAACGAATAAAACTATATCACAACAATACTTGTAAACACACGTTCAAAAATACACCTTTATACAAAAGTAAAAACAACCCATATATGGGTTCTCATTTTAGTGACCCAGTATAACATTGTGTTACAAATTGAGAAACTTCTTGACATTTTGACAAATGGTTTCGTAAGGGTAACACGTAAGGGTGGTCGTCACACTCTTTCAAGACCAAAAAGATGTAGGAGATGTTATGAACAATAACAGGTAGAAAAACTAATATTGGTAGGATCACCCATACTTCACTATAGAATGACACCAAAACTAAATGTAAAGGGACTACTGATTACTACAACTTGTAGAACACTACACGAATGACGAATAAACATACAGAGGTAACCTCTTTACAGATAAGTTCAGGAAACAGGTAAAAAATCCATTCAATGATGATCAGAAAGATAATAACTCACCATTCTCTAAAAATGTATAAAATCTATTGTCTATACACTAAACGTTTACAAAAAGAGGGTAAAACATCAAACAAAGTGAAAAAATTACCAGAGGAAACTTCGTGTTTTAATAATTAGCACTACTACAGGTTAAACGATGAAAAAAGAAAACAGTAAACACAAAAATCACAGTATATACTCTTTAGTAAAGATTGGGTTTCAGTACTTCTACATGAGGATACTAGAGAAGATTCACAAAATGCCAAAATAAAGAAGTCAAGTCAAGTCAACGAGTCAGCACAGGCTGAGAAACGCTGGGGTACTTAGCGTCGTACGGTCCGGAGGGACAGGTAGTGGTTGAGGGCCTCAAGTGAGTTTGACTGTAGGTAGCTCGGCCACTACGATAGGTCGGTAGAGTAGGAGACAACAGGGGAAAAGCAGGACGGGGGTTAGGGAGGGTCGTAGTCTCAGAAAAGGTTACTCAGTTGAGAAGTGTACTCCACCGGTTTAATGACCTCAAAGTCGAAGTCGAAGTCAAGAAGGTTACTGATAAGTCCTGACTAAAGGAAATCCTACCTGACCAACCTAGAGGAACGTCAGGTTCCCTGAGAGTTCTCAGAAGAGGTTGTGGTGTCAAGTTTTCGTAGTTAAGAAATCGCGAGTCGAAAGAAGTGTCAGGTTGAGAGTGTAGGTATGCACTGGTGACCTTTTTGGTATCGGAACTGATCTGCCTGGAAACAACCGTTTCATTACAGAGACGAAAAGTTACACGATAGATCCAACCAGTATTGAAAGGAAGGTTCCTCGTTCGCAGAAAATTAAAGTACCGACGCCAGTGGTAGAAGTCACTAAAACCTCGGGGGTTTTATTTCAGACTGTGACAAAGGTGACAAAGGGGTAGATAAAGGGTACTTCACTACCCTGGNCTGGTCTACGGTACTAGAAGCAAAAGACTTACAACTCGAAATTCGGTTGGAAAAATGAGAGGAGAAAGTGAAAGTAGTTCTCCGAAAAATCAAGGAGAAGTGAAAGATGGTATTCCCACCACACCAGTCGTATAAACTCCAATAACTATAAAGAGGACCGTTAGAACTAAGGTCGAACACAAAGAAGGTCAGGTCGCAAAGAATACTACATGAGACGTATATTCAATTTATTCGTCCCACTGTTATATGTCGGAACTGCATGACGAAAAGGATAAACCTTGGTCAGACAATAAGGTACAGGTCAAGATTGACAATGAAGGACTGGACGTATGTCTAAAGAGTTCTCCGTCCAGTCCACCAGACCATAAGGGTAGAGAACTTCTTTAAAGGTGTCAAATAACACTAGGTGTGTCAAGAATCCCTAGGTAAAATTCATTTAAAAAGACACATCACACTCCATCCCCAGGTTGAAGCAAGAAAACGTATAACAGAACCTTGGGAATATTTTTTAGTTAACTGGTATTTACATTCCCGTATAAAGATCCGAGATTCAACATAAGATAATTAGATATATAGACGGGAATACGGTCATGGTACGATAGAACTAATGACATTGAAACGTTATTTTAAACTTTAACCCTTTACACTCAAGAGGTCGAAAGAAAAGAAAAGGCTAACAAAACTAATAGTACCCAGGGAACGTAAAGGTATACTTAAAATTCTGGTCAACCAATTAAAGACGTTTTTTTCGTTTTTATTTTCCGTCGATCTTAAAACAATCCCTAACACAATTTAAATATTTAGTTTTCCAATGAAAGTCCGAATTCATTTTTCTAAACGGTCTGACTTAATAAAAAAAGACTACAAACTCGTAATAGGTAAGATAATATTTGATAATTATGCAAATAAAATAATTCATTTCATGTATACAATTCTGGAAACGACTATCGTGTGACCGTAACTAAATAAATATTAGGTGTAAAGTGTTCACAATTTAGAGGGGAGGGACGACGACGATTCGACGATTCAGTGAAGTCAGTACAGGTTGAGACACACTGGGGTATCTGCCGTCGGGTGGTCCGAGGGGGTAGGGACCCTAAGAGGTGCGTTCTTGTAACCTCACCCAACGGTAAAGGAAGAGGTTACGTACTTTCACTTTTCACTTTCACTTCAGTGACTCAGTACAGACTGGGAGTCACTGGGGTACCTGACGTCGGAAGGTCCGAGGAGACAGGTACCCTAAAAGGTCCGTTCTCATGACCTCACCCCACGGTAACGGAAGAGGTTATTATCGTATCAAAATATTTAATATATGTCTTTCTGTTTCCTACCCATCTCCCACCATTCTAAACAATATCTTTATGACATTATGTCGGATCATTATTTTTTTTGGGACAGAAAACTGACATATAAGTACAAGATTACACGAAGTAGTTCGTCTTCTACAATTTATCTAACCACCAAAAGTAACTCGAAAACGATATTAATACATTTATCTATATTACTTAAAATTACGGTTTTTAACAAAAGTCCCTTTAATTTAACGAAAAAATAAGTCTATAATACTTTACCCTTCACGACATAATTATCTTATAAAACTTACTTGGGTGATATTAGTGGGGTTTGAGGTCTTTCCGTTTACAAAAACTTACTTTTTTTTTATCAATGAAAAATCTCAGATCTTTCTATTTGGGTCCCCTATAAAGTATATATAGACTCTAACACGAATTAAAGTATTTCTTTAACGATCTAGTTTATTAATAAATTCTACAATAATTAATCAGAACTTATCTTTTCGTCAATAATGTCTGTATTTACAATTTTTAGAAAAAGTCTTTTGACAGTCAGTACTAGGAAGATAGTCCACTCACATATGAGGAGTCAAGACAGAGCAGTGTTGTTTCTAAACCTCACTGCCTGTAATTTCGGGAACCGCACAGTGTCGAAAGCCCAGAACCTGTTTGGTACAATATCGAGAATCTGTTTAGTTACAATGTCGAGATAAAATAAATCTTCGATCTTTCTCTTAGGTAGGAACTTCGTACTCCCGTACGGTGGGGTTTCTGCACTTCTGCTCTCACCTCTTCGCGCACCTTCTCCCTCTCTCTCTCCCTCTCTTTCGTACGTGCGCCCCCTCTCTCTCTCTCTTTCGCGAAACCGAGGAGGAAAATATACAAAAAGGGAGGGGGACCCGGACGGGACACGTTTAACCCGAATCGGTCCTCACGACAAACAAGATGGGCTCCAGAAGTGAGGCCAGGAAACTGGAAGGAAACAAGATAAAAGTGCCCGAAAAGGGAAGGAACAGAAAATCGGTGGCGGTAAAACCTGAGGAAAAGGGATAAGATTGTTGGATTGTGAAGGTTCTTTCACTTTCTGTAAATCCGATCGTTCTGTTTGAGTTTTATAGACACTGGGTCTAACCAAACCCAAACTTTGTCCAACCAGAAGGTCCTCGCATGTCTCTCTCCTTCTCCCCGTAATACTTGGTCCTTCCTGTACCCAAACATATACACTGGGTTTTCCTTTCTCCCTAATTGTAGACGTTGTACCACGTAATTTTTCCTGTATCTAAACTTGACTCAACAGTAATTTGACGAATTTTGACCGACCTGAAGACATTAGTCCCCTTTTTTTGGGGAACAAAAGGTATTCTATCTCCGTAAACTATAATATGTTGACACTTGATGTTCTTATAGAACCCTCGTACCGTCGTATTTACTGACCCTTCTCCAGAGTAAGGACATTAATCCTTCCACTACACAAAACGAGTCTTTCCTCGAACCTAAGTCATCCCCAGTCCGTGACTCCGTCACCCAGGGAGTACGTCGGACAAGTTTCCATAAGACAGTCAGTACCACGCACACTCCCGATTCAGCGAAGTCAGTGCAGACTGAGAAACGTTGGGGTACCTGATATCGGACGGTCCGAGGAGACAGGTACCTTAAGAGGTCCGTTCTTATGACCTCACCCAACAGTACGGGAGGAGGTCCCCTAGAGGGGGGTGGGTCCCTAGCTTGGGTGTAGAAAATTCAGAGGAGGTAACCATCCAACCAAGAAATGGTGATCACGGTGAACCGTTCGGGTACATTCCTTCCGATACACAGTCCCGTACATCTCCGATTCTAGAAGGGTTCGTATACACTGGCCACCACCGAGTAAACCAAGGATGAGGAGGACGAACACCATTGTTCCAAGGAATACTTCAGAATGGAACTTGTACTGATCTACCACGACTTTCAGAACCGTGCAAACCAACCGAATCTGTCTCTACCATAAAGAATAACCTAATTATCATAACTCACCTTTGTAACAAGTAAGTCAATAATTAACTTTTCTTAGTACCCCGTGATGTTATATAATCTAGTATACAATCTTAAACCTCTACATCCCTACTTGCCCAGAATCCCAAAGACCAGACCACCTCCTCTGGGTGTAAACACCCCCTTATTTTAAACGATGGAGGTTTAAAGAGAAACCGTACACCTAGTAAAACTCAACTTTTGTTAGTTCCGAGTTTTCTGAGTCCTCCTTGAAAACGGGAAGGGAGATCGATGGATTTCTAGTATCTATCAAAGGAAGGACCTTGTTCAGGAGATAGACGTATCTATTGATAGCATACTTGGTCCATACATCTGTCCCTCCTTACGTCGTTTTAGACAATTTTAAGAAGAGAGACAGGGTTACAGAGACGTACCGGATTGTTTGGAAACAAATATTTTACAAACGAAAAGGTAGAGGTACAGTTAACGGAAAGAGGGGAAACTACAGGTTTTGCGGATGGGAGTTGTAGAAGAAAATAGAAATCGACTTCTATCGTGTTTTAAATTCCCAAAGTCGGTAAAACTACTCCACGAGTCAAAAGGACCCAGAGAGGGTACATATTTACGATAATTTGAAGACAAATTAAAAGAGGATAATTAGACGGAGTACAGTTAAATCAAGAATCTGGTCAGTCTTCTTGGATCTTTCCATCTCCCCTTAAAAAAAGGAAGGACTATGGTCTAAAGACCTTCTTATGACGATAGTAAGTAACTCACTTCCTAATTCCCTCCTTCCTATTCAAAACCCCCTGTTACTTAAGGTAAAACCTCTACCACTCAAATACTTCGGACATCTCGTCAACTTTACTATAGACTTAGATTCCTCTCTTCAGGTTCACCTTTCAGATCTAAACACGCAGTAGTAAAATGTTTACGATCAAATTCAGTAACTGTAACTATATCGGTGCGACTCTAAGATATCACATTCCTTCTCTCTTCCTGATCTCAACTTAGGGATCTCTTAGAAAAGTAAAGTGACCACTGTAGACTACTTACGATAACAGACTTATGTGCAAACGAGAGTGTAGTAACTTAAACGTAAACTTTTCGTACTTATTTGAACGTTTTGGGTAAGTTCTCCTTTAATAGTGTCGTTTACATCCGTGTCCTGCGAAACTTTCATTTTAAATTTTAGGTCAAGTTATTATTTTGGGTTTCATAGAAACCTTAGCTTCTCCTTCAATCTCCTAATATAATTTCCTCATTATATCTATTTTACCAGTCTCGAACACTTGAGTCTCATTCGAGATTATTGAAACTGACAAGAATACCTTTGTTACTCCGTATTATAAACTTTGACTTTGAGAAACCTTACGTAGTCATGTCAACGAGTCAACACAGACTGAGAAACGCTGGGGTATGTGACGTCGTGCGGTCCGAAGGGCGTACCAACTCTAGTTATATCTTGTGAGGTCCGTTCTCATGACCTCACCCCACAGGAACGGAAGAGGCGGTTATTGTTTTACTGTCAAGTTTGTATTTTTGATCCTTGTGATTCTCCAATAGACCCTACGTCTATACAACTATAGCAACTGACTTCACCCAACTTAACTATTTGTCTAGAGTCAAAAGATACCGTCATATTATCTAAGGGAGTTTTGAATTACCGACCTCTGGTGTCGTTAAATCATAAAGAGTACCCAAAAGACTCAACGAACTCGAGACGACCCATCAAGAAGACGATCTATGTCACAAGGACATAAGTCGACCTCACCAACCCCCTACTTATCGACCCGGAGAAAGAAGAGAAAATCACCGGATCGGACTCTAAAAATTGGACAACTGACTAAGGGGTTTTCCGTTTTCGGCTTTAATGTTGAGAAGAATTCCCCAATTTCAAGAACATCAAGACTCCTCATGATCTTCAGTGAAGACGGAGTAAGATGACCGGTTTCGTTTAGTGTTCTAGTCAGGTTCTCTTTTACCCAGGTGGAGAACTACCCTCCTCACCGTACACACATGTTCTTATTCCCTTAAAAACCACCGGTTTAAACCTTTACTAGGTGTTCTTACCTAAAGAGAAAAGTTGATCCGATGTTCATGAATGTCAGAAGGTGTCCTGTGAGTTCGTCCTGTAATACGAACCAGGAGTGAAGGTCCACTTATGATTCTCAAGAACTCCCTTAACATGAGTATCTTGAAAATTATATAAAACGGTTTATTCAGATGACTTTCCCTTCAAGCACTTGTGAAAATCCCGGAAAAATTTTATCTGGAAACGGTGATCAACAATGGATTAAAAGACAGAAAAAGGAAGAATTATAAAAGGTCGAAAGAAAGTCTCAAATAGAATCAGAAGATTATTTCAATATTTTCACAATATAACACTTTAACATACTCTTGTAGAAAAGGTCCATGTACGACTCTCACCCCTTCGACGTTCATCTCCTTCTCTTCATCCGGTTCTCCCAGTAAAGTTCCTACCGTCTGGTTCGTCAAAATTACCTGTACTAAGTACAACAAATGACCCATAAGAAGAAACCCACACTTCATTCATACATGGAGACAGTCCTTGGACCTCGAATCGTTGTCCGGAGTTCTTCTATTTCCTTCGAACTTTTTCTTATTCCAACTTAAACACTTATAACTGTCAAAAGGACCCACGACTTCTTGTACGTCTCGAACTACTGGTGTCTCGAATCCCAGTCTGTCCTTAACCTTCTTACCAAAGTCTACTTTCACACTGTAAATCCGGATCGGAAACCGGAAAAGAACGGATGTTGTCTCAAACATCGTGTCTGAAACACTATAAACCACACCACCTCACTATGTACCCTACCCAATACCTTTTCTCTTTATCAGTTTCCCTCTTCCTACCTCCCTCACCTGTCGTGTCTACTGTCTCATTAAAGGGTCCAAGTCATCCCTTTCGAGGACCCTCAGACCCCTACGACTCTTAACCTCTCCGCTCTCCCCAAATCACTCTCAACATACGACATACGAGTCAGTGTAGTCAGTACAGACTGAGAGACAACGGGGTACCTGACATCGGGTGGTCCGAGGAGACAGGTACCTTAAAGGGTCCGTTCTTATGACCTCACCCAACGGTACGGGAGGAGGTCCCCTAGAAGGGTTGGGTCCCTAACTTGGACGTAGAGGATGTGGAGGAAGTAACGTCCACCTAAGAAATGGTGACTCGGTTGACCCTTCGGGACATACGAGACATAACTTAGCTTAAGGGAATACATCCCTAGTTTCAAGGACATACCTTCTACGAAGAACTTGTCATCCTGTGAAGTCCGTATGACGAAGTCACTGTAATAGATCGAATCCATTAAGACCTGAGGTTTAGGAATGAACCCTTTTAACTGAAAAACACAATAAGAATGGAAAAAACAAACTAAATAGAATCACTAACGATTACATTAAAACCCTTTACAGACAGAGGTGAGACGGTACCTTTATGTTTCTGTTTCTGAGACTCAACAAAAGTCGATTTCTCCTACTCCCTCTTCGAAGTCTTCGGTAGTCTTACTCCCTTGTCTTCCACTTACGTTTCGGGTCCCCACTCGTCCAATGAAAGAATAGTGTCAATCGTTCAAAAAGACACGGAAACTCTCAAGACTCACGACACAAGAATATCGTTATCACACGTCGACGTCACTTCCCTGTGACACATATCAAACTTTCTCAAGGTACACACTACGACTGTAAGAGGAGGAGGGTGGGGGGAAGTATAGGTCGACGTTATGTCTAAGAGGTGGTTGAGTCTTATTGTAAATTTGAGTCCGTCGTTTGTAAACTCTTGGAAGAATTACACTGGTATCTACCGGGACGGAGGATCGACTTGAGTAATGACACCGGTCCAATCCCAGAGAACTTATGATCCGGGGAGTCTGAGGAAGAGTCGGGGTGACGAGTCGTTTTTACACGAACTGAGAAGAGGAAGTATATGACGGATGGCTTCCAAACGGCTAAGAAATTCCGGGGTGAGTCCAGGAAGAACAAAACACCTCGACAGGTATTTACGAGGTCGGTGTGACCAACTAACCTGAAACAAAGACTTACCAACTTACCCTGGATTCACCTCGGTCATCACCCCTCTCTTCCGACCCTCATGTCTCTTTCTTTGTCTAGTGGACAACTGTTCTTTTGGACAACTGTTGAAGGATCTCGAATCAATCAGATTACTGCAGTTACGAAACCTGTATCTAAGGGTCACTAAACTTGTTCGGGGGGTGGGGTGGGGCATTAAGGGTTTACCGAAGACTTTAGGAGAGGGTGGTGTTCAAAACTTCAAAGAATTACTTCCCTACAATACATTTGACCGGTACACTGATAATCTGGGTCAAAAGTGACATCGTATAGTCACGCTTAAACTTTTAGTAATAACCAGGGTTGTTGGAACCTCTTCAGGTAAAGTTTTTTACAACACCTGGTATTGACATCAGTAATATCCTTCTGATGTCTAAACCGAAATGAAACTGCAGAGACCGTAACGACTTTCAGATATGGAGGATTCCGTAGAATAGAATCTGGGAGAGTCATCCCACGTGATAACATGTAGAGATTCTGGAGTCAAAACTTCCTCGCTAATTGTAGTAATCTACAGTGTTATCAAGAAACTGATTTAAAACTTACTGAATGGTAGGGTGTTAGGTAAGTAAGAAAAGTGTCTATTAATAACTTGTATGGTATATTAGTTGTGACACGATAAACAACATCTGTGTTTCTAATTTTTCCCGTGTCGGAGACGGAAATTCCTAGGACGTGAGATTACCACCATAACACTCTACACGTGTTTATCGGTATTATATATACACCTTTCCTTATATTCCACTTTTCCACGATATTTTTACAAATCGATTTCAAACCCCCGACTGTTTGGTGGTGACAAACCTTTCTAATACCTTCTGAAGACCGTGAGAATCAAATCTCTGTGGTGAGAACACCAAAACGACCAGAGAGATTGGTGCAAAAGGAGACGGAGACGTCAACGTAAAAGGTAGACTATAACCTCAAGGAATTCTGAGTCAAGTCTGGGAGGAGAGAAGAGTGATATAGGAAAGGAGGATCTGTCAGAGTAGATACGGGTACTGAAGTCATTGATAGATATTCGGGTATTACCCTCCCGGTTTGCATTGGTTTGAACACTAGAAGTTAGGACTTGGAGTAGAAGATTACTTACTGTGACGACAGATAGGTTAAGGTGTTCGGTCTTTGGGTCCTCAGTAGGACCGGTAAGGAAGGGAAGTAAAAGGTAAGACCAGATAATAGTTTGGTATGATTGACATAGGAAATTTATGGAGAGTCTAGACAGAGGAAGATAGACGTGTCGGTCGAAGAACTAGTTCGATCTTGATAGTGGGTCTAGTTACAGGATCTGAGTATTGACCAGAGGGTCACAGAAAGGTCACAAGAAAGGTTACATCGGAGACGAAACTTCGGTCATTCTAGAAAAGTCTCAAGTTCAAACTACTGTAGCGGAAAGACGAAGAGTTGAAAGTTCAGGAAGTCATTGACGGGTAACGAGACAATTTATACGTGATCCTTCAGAATATATCAACGTCACAACAGATGAAGAGATGAAACAAAGTTTCATAAAGGAACAATAAGGGATAAAACACCGGTGTGACTGGATAAAAGTCAAGAGACTTTTGTGGTACGTAAAGGACATTGTCCTGGGAACGTGTATAACGAGGGGGACGACAGATGGGAGTGACGAAATATTTAGAATGAAAAAGAAATCCAGACTCGAGCACAGTGAAGGGGTCCCTTCTACAGGGATCTAATGACAGAAAATGTAGACAACGAAATGGCCTTTTATTAGGGGATATGTGTTTGGAAGCTCAACCTTTGAGAGTTTCTACACTTGTACCCAAGTGTACAGGTCAGTGCAGTCTACATTTACTTTAACGTGGAACGGGAGACAGAGGATAACGACTGTTGGGAAGTCGATATGGTAGAGGATGGAGGAGAGGGAGAAGGTCAGTCATTGAGAAGAAAGGAAAAGTGAACTACGGTCGGGGATATACGGTCGACAACATGACATGTCTTGAAAAGTTCCATTCTATTTATAAAAGAGATCAAAAACAGAAACAAAAATTACATAATAACCACACTTTTTTAATATTTAGATAATGTCGTGTCATGATATATCGGTCAACACAATCTACCCAAGTCAAGTCAAGTCAAATCCCCAAGTCAGGTCAAGTCAACGAGTCAGCACGGGCTGAGAAACGCTGGGGTACTTAGCGTCGTGCGGTCCGGAGGGACAGGTAGTGGTCGAGGGCCTCAGGTGGGTTTGGGTACAGGTAAGACAGCCACTACGGTAGGTCGGTAGAGTAGGAGACAGCAGGGGAAGAGGAGGACGGGAGTTAGAAAGGGTCGTAGTCCCAATCTACCCATGGATCCGCTTAAAACTGAATGTTTGTTTAACCTGAATGTTTATGAGAACTTTCCTCTGAGTAAGTATACATCCCATGAATGACATGAAGTGTCGTGAGTAAAGTCTACATTGATATATAAATAAACACATTAATAAACTGGTACTCGGGGTACTCTCGTTCACGGTTGACCGTGTCATGTGTTATTCACGAACAACTACGTACACACCGTGAACCAAAACCTCTACCCCTCTAACCGTCCCTTCCCTCTCTTTTCCATAGAGTAGGTCCTTTGTCTCCTGGTAATTTCTAGGTCTCTGTCCTTTCACCCACCCTAGTACATACATTTTCGTTTAGTACGATTTTCCGATAAGAATCATTGAGTTTACTATAGTTAGTGATAAGTTTATCAACGTACTATAAAGTCACAAATATATATATATATATATATATATATATATATAGTCAGGTCAAGTCAGCGAGTCGGCACAGGCTGAGAAACGTTGGGGTACTTAGCGTCGTGGGGTCCGGAGGGACAGGTAGTGGTTGAGGACCTCAAGTGAGTCTGAGTGCAGGTAGCTCAGTCACTACGGTAGGTCGGTAGAGTAGGAGACAGTAGGGGAAGAGGAGGACGGGGATTAGGGAGGGTCGTAGTCTCAGAAAAGGTTACTCAGTTGAGAAACGTACTCCACCGGTTTCATGACGCCAAAGTAGAAATCGTAGCAAGGAAGGTTTCTTTAGGGTCCCGACTAGAGGAAGTCTTACCTGACCAACATTGAGGAACGTCAGGTTCCCTGAGAGTTCTCAGAAGAGGTTGTGTTGTCAAGTTTTCGTAGTTAAGAAGCCGCGAGTCGAAAGAAGTGTCAGGTTGTGAGTGTAGGTATGTACTGGTGACCTTTTTGGTATCGGAACTGATCTGCCTGGAAACAACCGTATATGTGTGTGTGTTTATGCATTAAGGTGGGGGGGGGGTAAGGGGACAACCTGTTAATCTAACAAAGATCACAAAAGTTATCGTATTTCTCGTGATGTCACTTCCGTACATATATAAATATACGATAAAAGATATCAAGTACGAAAAGAAACGAACTAAGGTACTCATGTTCGTTCGATAAGTCCTGAAGAAATCCCGGTGTAAACGAAATTTTTTTTTTCAGACATATCACGGTATTTTGGTATTTATGTCACCAACTAGTCATTTTTAACGGTTGAAATAACTATCTATTCCTAAATAGTGTGAATTTGTCGGTAGAGTAACATTCAGATGGTTCACAGAGTTGTAAAACTTTTACACGGTCCACATAAAGTTCTTCAGTTGAACTTTGATGACCCGATTTCGTCCTCTGATACACCCTTCCTGCTCTTTATCGACTCATCCACCTTTCTCAGTCTTACTCTCTTACTTCATCTGTTTCCCGTTACCAATTATCATTAATCATTTATAGTTTTCGTTTATTCCTATTCTGTATTACTACCACGATCTCCATTCCACCTGTTTCACTTTCATTTATTAGGTCACTAAGAAGTTCTCGACAAACTAGTTCAACTGACCTTTTATACTGTTGTCAAACAAGATATTTGATTTAGTATTTCTACTCCCAATTTCTAACTTTCGACATAAATTGTAGGGGTAGTGAACGCACTGGTCATCTATGACTCACTAGTTCACTTGTTGGTAGGGTCATTTTTGGTAATCGATAATTGGAATAATTTGTTACTCCACCTGTGGAAATCGTTCGACGAAAAGGTTTTCATTTTAGTTGGGATGTACCGGTGAATAATTGAACTCGTCACGAACTGAAAAGAGTATCAACGTTCTGTTTTAAGTACCTTTTACCTCCTTTCGAATGAGGTGACATATAGTCAGGTTATCGGTAAATAATACTTTATACATTATACTTTCGGAACCTGACAAGTTCAAAAATTTTGGAGTCCTCTAGTATGACCTCACCGATAGACAAACACGAATCAGCGAGTCAGTACAGGATGAGAGATGTCAGGTACAACGGGGTACCTGACATCGGGTGGTCCGAGGAGACAGGTACCTTAAAAGGTCCGTTCTTATGACTTCGTCCAACGATAAAGGATGAGATCCCCTAGAAGGACCGGATCCCTAGTTTAGACGGAGAGAACTCAGAGGACGCAACCGTCTGCCTAAGAAATGGTGATCGCGGTGGTTCACCAATCTATAGTAAACAAGTCAGAGTAAAGTCTTAAAGACCTCAGTAGTCTATTCACGTTGTAAAAAGGTATTATGTAAAAAAGGTTTTATTATGTATAAAAAGATTAATATATTTGAAGTGGACTAAGAACTTTTTTTACTTTTCCTATTGTTTGAAGTTTCTTCATCCTAGTAGGATATGGGGTGGTATTAGGTAGATCAGTAGGTTCCCGGTAAAAACCCACAGAAGGATGATATAAAATTTTACGTATACATCTTGTGTCAACTCTAACATGTTGTATCTTGTAGACAAAAGAAAGATTTCATTGAAATTAAATAGGTGGTTTCTCGTTCCTATATAATACTTTTGGTACTAGATTTGGTTTATTTATGAAACTGTTTTAGTCCGGTCATTGAGGACAAAACAGATTCAAGGTTATATGGGGAAAGGAAAGAGGACAAAATAATTCGGAACTTATAGGAACTGAGGGAAGAAGGGAAGGTTTAGAGGAGCAGGAGTTGATACGGATAGACATAACTAAAGAACGAAGAGATAATAGGTGATTTAAGTTATTAAGTAAATATATTAATAAATAGAATAGAGTGGAATGAGTAATTCCCGTCTCCTTTAGGTAATGTGTTAAAAATATAAACGGGATCACTCGTTACTTGTCGGTCCGTGTATCATCCACGATTTCTTCATAGATCTCAATTACGGTTTTCACAAAATCGTTTATCAACGTACCCTTCTACACTATCAATTTGGTAGGTCTGGATACGTCTGTTTCTTTTTGATCTCGACGCGGTAGGTTATACCAACGGTGATTGATATTACCCGACAACTCGTGACCTTAACACCGATCACACGTAACTCTACACGACATGAACATTTTATGACGTGTGATCTAAAACTTCTGAATCATATTTTTTCTTATATTTTATATAGACCTAAAATTTTCAACTAATGAACAACTTTACTATTACAAAACCTATATAACTGAATTTTATATAATTTTACTTAAAACGGAGAATGGAAAAATTTACACGATGATCTTTTACATTTTAATCTATGTACCGAACAAAATGTATATCTATCTATATCACGATAGGATATACCGTTGTTTTGCATTACAAACTCTAATAAGAAACATACCCTATCTTTAAGTAATATAAAGATGATCTGTTTTAATTGACCGTAAAGTCACCTCTCGTTAATTAAAGGTAATAAATGTCAAAAGATGTTTAAGATGGGAACGTCTCAACATTTTATCGGGTCAGTTACATTATTGTCCGTTAGTTTCCACGTGTGAGGATAACTTAATTTAATTTATTAGGACCTTTCCAACCGACCTTTTATGAGTTGTAAGGGAGGTAACTTTCCTGTAAGTCAGGAAAGCGGGTAAAGGTTCAGAAACTGTTCAAAAGGATTCTCGTAGAAACATATAAGAAAACAATAACAAGATTCACTAACATTATCCTAATAAAAAGAAAAGATCAATTATACTTGTTTTATATAAACGTTTTACATGTGAATTCAGTCTTTGATTACGAAATCCTTAATACTTCAAGGGTTATTATCGATTTCACAACTCTCATTCTGTTCTGAAAACCTTTACATATCTTATCTTAACTTGTGTAAACCTTACTGACTTTTATAATCTTAATTCATTATCGTAAAACAGTACTAGAGAATCGAATAGTGTGAAAACAACTTTCCTTATATTCATATTACCTTACTTTTGGTCTAAGAAAAGATGAAAAATTAATCGACCTTTTTTTCGAACTGATAACCAACTGACCTAAATCGTATTGAAAAAGTAAGGAATCAAAAATTTTAAACAAAAATTAACCCCCTATTAACGAAATGTTACGATATAACCAAAGACGGTATGTAGTTGTGTTTAGTCGACATCCATATACATACAAGGGAGGGAGAACTCGGAGGGAGGGTGGGGTAGGGTGAGGAGATCCAATAGTGTCTCGTGACCCAACTCGAGAGACGTAGTATGTCGTTTAAGGGTATAAAACGTATACCGTTACATCTACAAAGGTACGATGAGAAAGTTAAGCAGGGTGGGAGAGGAAGAGGACGACACAGGTGTTTAGACCAGAGATACAGACGCAGAGATAGCGACGGGACGTTTATCCAAGTAGTCATGGCAGAGAGATCTAAGGGATGTATACACAATTATATGCTATAAACAAAAAGAGAAAGACTAAATGAAGTGAGACATATTGTCCTACATCCAAGTAGATGGAGTGACCTTGACTGAGTGTAAACAAATAGTACCGACTCATTATAAGGTAACACATATACATGGTGTCGAAGAAATAAGTAAGGAGACAACTACCTGTAGATACAACGAAGGTACAGGACCGATAACATTTATCACGACGTCACTTGTGACCCCATGTACTCAGAAAATCTTGACACCAAAAGAGACTCATATACGGGTCATCACCCTAACGATCCAGTATACCACCAAAATAATGATCTAAATTTTTTTTTTCTTTAGAGGTATGACAAGAGGGACATAGTCAAATGTAAGGGTGGTTGTCACATTCTTCCAAGGGAAAAGAGGTGTAGGAGAAGTTGTGAATAACAAATATCTAAAAAACTAGTACCGGTAAGACTGACCATATTCTACTGTGGAGTAACATCAAAACTAAACGTAAAGAGATTATTATTCGTTACAACTCGTAAAAAAGTATACAAATAATCAGTAGACATAAATAATCTGTAAGAAATCTCCTTACAGACAAATCCAGAAGACAGGTAAAAAACTAACCCAACAAACAAAAAGACTATAACTCGACGGACTTGACGAACGTATTAAACCTCTAATTAGGAAACAGTCAACAAAGTGAACGTTAATAAAAGAGGGTAAAACTGTAAGGAATAAAAACTAATAAGTTTCACAATAAAAAAAATTTCCTTTATTTAAGAAAAAGACAAATTTAGTTCCCTGAAACCTCTGTCTGAACCATTTTAGTTCTCTCACGAGAAAAAATGTTAAGACATAAATAAGTGAAACGATACCTCCAACTATTTTTAATTAACAACTTACGGACAACGTTTGGGTGTTGGATATTTTACCCATCCTTTTCAACTTTAAAACTATAATAGTAAAGACTGTAATTTTTTATCTATATATTTCTTTTTTAAAATTATAGTCAAATTTGGATAGAATCAGGTTTTTCCTAATGTCTACCGATTCTTCCCTAGGGTCCACCATTGAAATTAAAGTTTATAAAATTTTTTGTAGGTTTTAAAATTCATCTACTAACAAGGGGTTTCAACCGAGGAGGTTAGTACTAAATTATAACTCCACGTAAAGGGAAGGACGAAACCGGGTCTAGGTACGGTAAGTGTCTCCAAACCACCGTCACCACATCCCCTTCCCTCGAGGAGGTTAGTACTAAATTATAACTCCACGTAAAGGGAAGGACGAAACCGGGTCTAGGTACGGTAAGTGTCTCCAAACCACCGTCACCACATCCCCTTCCCTCTCTATCCGTCCAGGATGAGGACGGATGGCGTCCGGTGGGAAAGAGACATAGGCCCTGAGACCGAGTCAAGGAGACTTAACCTTACCGGAACCTTAACTTCTGTCCATAAACACAATCATTAATGCCCGGTATCCTGATTTCGTAGAACTCCGAAACGAAAGGGTGAATGGAAAAGTCACAGTTTGAAAGGACGTCTTCAACGGGACTTTCAAGGGGTGACACAAAAATATAGACATTACTAAAATTTTTTAATTTAAGAATTTCGAATGAAACTAATTACAATACTGACTTACAGGTAACTTGTTAAGACATCTCTAATCTTAATGTATATTAGATTAGTGATAATTTTGACATATTGTGACCACCCCTATTTGGTAATATTCCCAAAAGGATTTCCATAAGTGAATTACGTAAGAGAGTCATCAGGAAAAAGAACAGTCAGGGAAAGGGATAAATAAATAAACCCTCTTAAATTATTAACGAAAAATTGTATTTTAATTATCATAACTGTCAGTAATAATGACTTCATAAAGTGAGAATGTGATCCTTTATGAATAAACATGTGAAAGTTCTTTACAGACAAACTTAGGAAAAGGGTGAAATTTTAACTGTATAAACGGAAAAATAAGAACTCAACACTGACAAGAAATGTATAAGATGTATTGTCAGGTAACAATCTATGTACTAAACATTTTTCATAAAAGGTCAAGACACCCAACAGAAGACTGGAAGAACTACACGTCGTGTTTTCAAAATTTAAACTAATTTCGGGTTAAATAGTCAAAAAAAGAAAACAATAAGAAAACCTCAGTCTAGAATTTTTGGTAACGGATACTCATTAATCGAAATTTACAGAGGATTTCCTGGTATCTTCTCCGACTCTGTCGTGAACGTTATTACTACATTGACACACACACAAAATTCATCTAAAATAAAAAATTTGACCAAAATCCAAGTGTCGTTGTGACTCTCTTTTCATGTCTCTAAAGGGTATGTGGGGAAAGGGGTGTGTGCGGGTCGGAGGGGATGAAAGTTGTAGGGGGTGGTCTCTCCATGCAAACAATGTTAGTGACTTGACGCGACTGTGTAGTAGTAGTGGGCTTCAGGCACCAAGTGTAACGCCAAGTGAGAACCACACCATGTAAGATACCTAAAACTGTTGTACGTAGGTAACAACATTATAGTACGTCCCATAAAAGTGTCGGGTTTTTTAAAAGACACAAGGTGGATAAGTAGGAAAGGGGAACGGGGGTCGAGGACCGTCGGTGAGTATAAAAATGATAGAGGTGTCAAAACGGAAAAAAGTCTTATATTATATCAACCTCAGTATATCATACATCGGAAAAGTCTGACCGTAGGAAGTGAATCATTATACGTAAATTCGGAGGAGGTATAGAAAAGAAACGAATTGTCGAGTAAAGAAAAATCACGATTTACTATAAGGTGACAAACCTAAAAGGTGTCAAATAGGTAAGTGGATGACTTCCTGTAGAACCGAAGAAGACTCAAACCCGTTAATATTTATTTCAACGATACTTATAGACATAAGTCCAAAAACCTACCTGTATTCTATACAGACCTGTATTCAGGAACCCATTTATGGTTTCTGATAACAACTTAATAAACCTCTCATACAAATCAAAATATTCTTTGACGGTTTGACAGACGTTTCACCGACATAGTAAAACATTCGGGTGGTCGTTATTTACTCTCAAGGAAAACGAAGTAAAGGAGTGGTCGTATACCACACCAACCATAAGACCTAAAACCGGTAACCTTTTCTGAGACTACGACCCTCCCTAACCCCCGTCCTCCTTTTCCCCTGCTGTCTCCTACTCTACCGACCTACCGTAGTGGCTGAGCTACTTACACTCAAACTCACTTGAGGACCTCAACCACTACCTGTTCCTCCGGACCGCACGACGCTAAGTACCCCAGCGTTTCTCAGCCTGTGCTGACTCGCTGACTTGACTTGACTTGACTTGACTTATCCATATATCACCATAGAGTGACAACAAAATTAAACGTTAAGGGACTTGTGTATCCTACAACTCGTAGAAAAGTATACGAACAAACAGTAAATGGATAGAAGAAAATACTCCACAGACAAGTCTAGATCACGGGTAAAAAATTGACCTAACAAACAAAAGAATAACAACCCAAAATTCTCTAGAAACATATAAAACCCATCGTCAGAAATAGTCTCCATAGAAAACGTTTATAAAAGAGGGTCAGACACCGAACAGAAGAGTAACAGAACTACACTGACAACAAAACGACTTAGTAAATGTAGTGTAAGTAAATAATTCGTAGATGATACCAGGTCCAAGAGGTGTTCCGACACCCTTATATTTTCACTGAATCCGTATTAGAACGACAATCCATGAGAATCGGATCACCTCCTCTTCCTGTGTATAGTTATTTATCCACTAATCTTGTAGGAAGATTCTATTTGCCAGAGTCCGAAAAACTTCTCCAACAACTCTGTATTTCTTCCTTTTCCTGAACTGTTGTCCGTTTTCACTTGTCTCTGTACTTGTCTACCGTTTTTTCGTCTCTGTAATGAAATGGTTGTTTCCAGGCAGATCAGTTCCGATACCAAAAAGGTCACCAGTACATACCTACACTCTCATCCTGACACTTCTTCCGACTCACGGCTTCTTAACTACGAAAACTTGACACGACAACCTCTTCTGAGAACTCTCAGGGAACCTGACGTTCCTCTAGGTTGGTCGGGTAAGACTTCCTCTAGTCGGGACCCGAAAGAAACCTTCCTGACTACGATTTCGACTTTGAGGTCATGAAACCGGTGGAGTACGCTTCTCAACTGAGTAACCTTTTCTGAGACTACGACCCTCCCTAACCCCCGTCCTCCTCTTCCCCTGCTGTCTCCTACTCTACCGACCTACCGTAGTGGTTGAACTACCTGTACTCAGACTCACCTGAGGCTCTCAACCACTACCTGTCCCTCCGGACCCACGACGCTAAGTACCCCAGCGTTTCTCAGCCTGTACTGACTCGCTGACTTGACTTGACTTTGCACTTGTCCCGGACGACTACGTCTCTTGTGAAGTAGGGAGACTGTATCATTCAACAGTTATACTAGTAATCGATAATGAAAATACGGTCATCAAACAGATACGGTTTCCATCCGTTTGATACCGTCACCCGGTCTAGACCACACGGTGAACGGAAATATTTATTTCAAAATAACCCTGTGTGAGTACGAGTAAGTAAGTGTCTCGTAGACACCGATGAAAACACATTGTTACCGTCTCATCAACATTGTCCGTCAGACCAGGTGTTTCGGAGTTTATAAAAGAATCATAATCCGGAAAATGTCTTTTTCAAACGAGTGTGAACAAGATCCGTCTTTAAGTAACCTTTTTCAAATATAGGTCAGAGAAAGAGAACAAAAAATTTAGTAACGATTAAACCCACGTGGACCGTTGATAAATATACAGACGTTCATTAAAACAGACGAAAAGTCTTAAAAGGGTACTAAAGACGAAAATTTTAAAGTCGATTAAAAGTAGACTGTTAAGACGTATTAACTAAATTTGATATTTACCATTATTAGGTGAGTTAGGGACTTTTATTTAAATTTATAAACAAGAAAAAGAAAATTTCAAAATAACAAAGAAAGGACTAAATACAAAGAGAAACAATTTTAATTTGTTTAAGTCCAAATAAAGTCCTTTAATAATCTATAATATCCGTTCGTTTTCTTCTTATAATTGGACATTATGTTGGATCAGAGGAACCTTTTTTGGAAAAACCTCGGAATCATACATTCCAGGAAAGTCCAGGAAAAGACATGCATGTATATATAAAATAACATTGACAAGTGTATTTACTTTGGTACGACACGATAGTGGTTCATAGGAATTGTTCGTATCTGAAAGGAGTAAGAAAACATAGGGGTACTAAGTACACCAGTCCCGACTAGATGAGGACTCTCTATGGTTCTTACGAATTGGATGTCCCAATGACTGTCCAAACGTAGGAAAAGTCCCTGTCTCCCTTCTACGATGTTCTTCACCTAACCAACCGATGGGGTACTTTGACAACTCACCAGTCCATAATACTTCGACAGAAACCGAAAGATCTGAGAGGAAGTTGTCTCACCTCGGTTTTTCGATCCTGAGACATAGCCAATAGATGATGAGGTCATTACGACGTACTGTTTGTTTGGAATCAGAAACTCGTTATTGTTCTCGATAACGAGCGTGTAAACCCCACCAGACCATCCACCGAGAGGACAAGAACCGACCGGAAGAGTATGGAGACACCGAACCGACCGACATCCAAGGACATCCGACCCGAACCGACTAGTACTGGACTGAGTGAATATACAGAGTCTCGAGACCTCGAACGAAAGAATAGTCCCCCAGTCGACCGATGACCGACTAAATCTGACTGGAGTCGGTCCAACTGACACCGACACAAGCTACATAGAAAGTGGGAGGTCGTCCAATAGTCCCCATACAAGAGTACCGTCAACGTCTCGTTCACCCTTGTACGTTCCGGAGGATACCAGATCCGAAGTAGATGACCGGTTTCGGGAACCCACTCGAGTCTAACTTCCCTCGTTTCTTTATCTGAGACGTAGTAATCACTCCACTTGATGTCTTTAGAGTACTGGTTTCAGTACCTCTGTCCTTGTCCACCTCTTGACCACGTCAGTCTGGGACTAGTACACCGACTGTCGTGACGTCCACTTCGCGTGGAAAGTCTTCCTCGTTCTCAAAGGAGACACGGACCAGATTCGATTGCACACAGTTTGCTGTTATTGAAAGAAGAGTAAAAGGTAGAGATTCTCCTTGATGAGACATCTCCCAAGGGTCGTTCGATGAAGGTGTAAAAGATTTTAAAAGAGAAAAGTTTTTTTCATTAGTCTAAGGTATAGGTAAAAAAAGACTAGCAGGATCTCGTGAAACTCAACTCTCACCTCCTGTACCGAACACGGTGAATTTCTGCCTAGATAAAAGTGATTGTTTCGACCTCTTGAAAAACCCGAGAAGATCAAACATTCAAATAACATTGACGTCTGAAAGGAAAGTCTATTTCAAGCCCTCCTATGGAGTTAAAGAAACACTCTATAATGTGGAGACTTTTAGGACAGATGTCTCAAGTGTAACACTACGGACGAAAAATCCTCAACAGATAACCGTAGTGTAAAAGAGTAAAAAGGGAAGAATAGACATACGATTATATATAGAGGGTCCGAACTTCACTTTTCTAGTCAAACTCGGGATAGAGTGGAGAAGGGAAGTAAATTAATGTACTTGAAACCGTTCTGTGAATGCAAGGGATTCGGAGTTAAAGGAGAAGACATTTTATCCTTATTGTCTAGTATGATTGATAGGTGGTATGGAATAGGTCCCAACGAGGGTCCTAGTCTACAGGTTCATATTTGATCTTTACGTTCCAAAATAATGTGTCCTTCTTGATAACAAAGACGAGACTGTGGTAAGTGACACATACAGGTTTCTCAATCTCAAAATCTTACCGAATGATTGACTCGGATTATTGAAGTCATATATTTATTTGAATAAACTATTATATTAATCAATCAATTATAAAGTATATTTGTGACTTTATTATTATTATTTAGTTCCTGTTCGAAATGGAAGTCACCTCATCCATTACTGAATATACGGTATTTTCCTCTTCATGACCCTTTTAAGGGTTATATTTGTATTATATAGTAGACTGTAGATGTTAAGTTAATGGTCTCAAAAGGGAAACCCAATTCGTAACGGGGAGAAGGGTACAAAGTGAAATTTTCAGTTATTGGAACCTTTCTTTTTACAAATTTACATGATTGTACAGTCGTATTTACGTAAATAGTCTGTCATGAAAGGACTATCCTCCACCGTTCGGGTTTTCCGGAGACCCGGGTCCTTGACCACCCTTAACGTCCCCCAACGCCACCCCTTCTTTACTCAAACCCTCGTCTTTCGTCCTACCACCCCGACCAATTTTCTATTTGGTTTCCTTTTGACTTTCAGGGGATTTTCGGATAGTTGGAGTCTAAAGTGTTGGAGTGTTGGGACCGGATCAGACGTGAAAGGACGGAGGTGATTTCACAAAGTTTGACCCAACGGGACGGACTCTTAGTTCACCTTGTCTACAGAACGAAAATCTTCTTGGACCGACCTAACCGGTCACCGTCAAGTCAGTCGCCCCAGTCTGAACGGAGTCATTGGTGAAACGGGGGACGACCACTCTACCCACACCCGACGGAAAGAAGGTTTCACCCTCGGAACGTCCTTAACATGGAGGGAGAATCCCGAAGGGACTATCGACTAAACCATTTCTTAGACGGACGTTATGTCCTCTGGGACCAAGCTAAGGACCGAACTCTTCTAGGGGACCTCTTTCCCTATCCGATAAGAACCCGAAGAGAACACCGAGTCGACCATTTCTTAGACGGACGTTACGTCCTCTAGATTCAAGTTAGACACCCAACCCTTCTAGGGGACCTTTTCCCTTTCCGATGGGTGAGGTCATAGGACCGGATCTCTTAAGGTACCTGTCTCCTCGGACCACCCGACGTCAGGTACCCCAACGTTTCTCAGCCTGAACTGAATCGGTGAAAGTCAAGAAAGTGCCCCCGAATAACCAAAGGGACCATTTCTTAGGACGTTACGTCCTCTGTACCCAAACCAGGGACCGAACCCTTCTAGGGGACCTCCTCCCGTACTGTTAGGTGAGGTCATAAGAACGGACCTCTTAGGGGTACCTGTCTCCTCGGACCACCCGACGTCAGGTACCTCAACGTTTCTCAGCCTGTACTGACTCACTGTTTCGTACGTCGATCCCGAATACCCGAAGGGACAACCGAATCTACCATTTCTTAGACGGACGTTAAGTCCTCTGGGTCCAAACTAGGGACCTAACCCTTCTAGGAGACCTCCTCCCGTACCGTTGAGTGAGGTCATAAGAACGGACATCTTAGGGTACCTGTCTCCTCGGACCGCCGGATGTCAGGTACCCCAACGTTTATCAACCTGTACTGACTCGTACGTACGTGTGATCCCGAATATTTCCTTGTTCCTAAGAAGAAAATTTGTTTTTTGTTGGTCCGGAGTCACGACGGGAATCTGATACTATGCTCCCCGGGAACGAGACCCGGGGTGTGTAATGTTCGTTACTTTCCACTGTAAATCTTAAGAAACTTGAGTATTTCAAACTTTCAAATTTGTTCAAAATACTTAAACGTCAAAAGTTTTGTTAGATTTTTGATATCATTGAAAAAGACCCTTAATACCCTCTCCACATAACCTACTGTATCCGAGGGGTCTTTCTCGGGGGGGGGGGGGGTGTAGTGTAGGTCTCTTACCAACCGATTTTCGGACATTCAAACACATCCACCACCCTTCGTGACGGAGACGGGGTCCTTTGGGTTTTTTCTCACCGACGAAATTAATTTTGAACTGACGGGGTCAGTAAGGTTTTCTCACTAATCCGTTTGTCCCAAAACGTTTATTGACGTAAGGGAGGAAGGGAAGACGAGTGGACTACCTCAAAGTATTTTAAGAATGTTGAAGGGGGACCGAGGAGCCCTGGACCAACTTAACCCCGTCCAGGTCAATCGGGACCCAGAACGAAGGTGACGTGGGACGGGTCACTCTTGGTAAGACAACAGACCTGAGTTGGAATGCCGACGACGACCTCCTCGGAGTCGAGGCACTCGGAGAGCCTCCATTGACACCGGAGGCCCGACACCCCACAATCCACCCTAGCACCCGGTCCGACACCGAGATCGAACTAAACATTCACGATAAAAAAAATCCTAATACCTTACACCGGAAGGTAAACATAAGAACGAAATTCGAGACATTTATAATAAAACGTTTCAGGAACGTCATTGAAGTCAAGTCAAGTCAACGAGTCAACACAGGCTGAGAAACGCTGGGGTACCTGACGTCGTACGGTCCTAAGAGACAGGTAGTGGTTGAGGGTCTCGAACGAGTTTGAGTACAGGTAGTTCAACCACTACGGTAGGTTGGTAGAGTAGGAGACAACAGGGGAAGATGAGGACGGAAGTTAGAAAGGGTCGTAGTCCCAGAAAAGTTTACTTAGTCAAGAAACGTAGTTCACCGGTTTCATAACCTCAAAGTCTAAGTCGTAGTCAGGAAGGTTACTTATAAGTCCTGACTAAAGGAAACCCTAACTGACCAACCTAGAGGAGCGTCAGGTTCCCTGAGAGTTCTCAGAAGAGGTTGTGGTGTCAAGTTTTCGTAGTTAAGAAGCCACGAGTCGAAAGAAATATCAGGTTGAGAGTGTAGGTATGTATTGATGACTTTTTTGGTATCGAAACTGATCTGCCTGAAAACAACCGTTTCATTACAGTGACGAAAATTAATACGACAGATCCAGTCAGTATCGAAAAGAAGGTTCTTCGTTCGCAGAAAATTCAAGTACCGACACCAGTGGTAGACGTCACTAAAACCTCGGGTTCTTTTATTTCAGAGAGTGACAAAGGTAACAAAGGGGTAGATAAACGGTACTTCACTACCTTGGTCTACGGGACTAGAAACAAAAGACTTACAACTCGAAATTCGGTTGAAAAAGTGAGAGGAGAAAGTGAAAGTAGTTCTCCGAAAAATCAAGAAGAAACGAAAGACGGTATTCCCACCACAGTAGACATATAGACTCCAATAACGAACACGAAGGAGGTCGGGTCGTAAAGAGCACTACATGAGACGTATATTCAATTTATTCGTCCCACTGTCATATGTCTGAACTGCATGAGGATAGGACTAAATCTTGGTCAGACAACAAGGTACAGGTCAAGATTGACAACGAAGGACTGGACGTATGTCTAAAGAGTTCTCCGTCCAGTCCACTAGACCATAAGGATAGAGAACTTCTTAAAAGTGTCAAACACCACTAGGTGTGTCAGTTTCCGAAGTCGTATCAGTCATTTCGTCTTCATCTACAAAAAGACCTTGAGAGAAGGAAAAAACTACTAGGTCGTCTACAACCGTTAAACTAGAGACCAAGGAGACGGAAAAGATTTAGGTCGAACTTGTAGACCTTCAAGTGCCAAGTACGTGACAACTTCGGACTGAACCTCTTGAACTCGTAATGAAACGATCGCACACTCTACTCACACCATCAAACTTGTAAGAAACCGTAACGGAAAGAAACCCCAACCTTACTTTTGGCTGGAAGAGGT
Organism: Capra ibex; assembly: GCA_006410555.1. Taxonomy (NCBI): domain Eukaryota; kingdom Metazoa; phylum Chordata; class Mammalia; order Artiodactyla; family Bovidae; genus Capra; species Capra ibex. Next base: position 76,068 of record SJYO01040301.1, on the reverse strand, counting down.
CAGAACACCGGTGACGACTCAAAAGGTTTAAACGACCATATAATTCACGTCGTAAAGTGTCATCGAAGCTCCCAAAATACTAGAAAGTTGCAACAAAACTTCGGGAAGAGACCTCATGGAAGACTCAACTTAACACTCAGGATTAGGGACCATGGACCCTTACACTCCTTTATCCCATTCCTTACATACCTGTCTCCCAGAAGTCACTATATTGCTTCAATTCTCCTCCAGTGATCCCGTCCGGGGTTAGGTAATCCTGGTCGTAGGAATATTCCTCTCCTTTTACCTCTCACTTCTTGATTCTGGAGGTCCCTCTTCTACCGGTCCACTTCTACCTCTGTCTCTGACCTCACAACGACGGTAATCGGTACCTTGTGGACCCCGGTACCCTTCCACCTACTCTGCTCCTTCCTAAGAGAGGACGTCTGAAACCTCCCTCGTACCGGCATGATTGTAAAACTAGAACGGAGGCCTTGACCTTCTCTTATTTAAAGGAGACAAATTTCGGTAATACAAACACCATGAGAAAATGTCTTTAGGATCTTTTGTTATGTACAAAGTTTCCACCAAAAATTCGGTGGATTTCTTTTAGTCGGAGTAAAAAATCTACATAGGAGAGAACTTAGGAAACAGTTACTATCTGTGTCAGGACTGGTCTAACGTTTGACCAAAGGTTCCTTCTTGGGAACTTACTGAACTTCTTTGTAGTGACCCTACTCTCATAATAAGAGTACGTCACAGAGTAAGATTACAGTGTCTCTCTTTGTGGTTCTTGTCGTACATAAGATCGCAGCGGACCCAATTTTACTGACGTCGTAAGACAGACACATCACTGTAAACTGTGTAACAAAGGTTCTGTCTTGACTTTGTCTACACTAACGATTATTTTTGGGTTCCTCAAAAAGAAATAAGAACACCCAATTGTTTAATTAAGTGAAAATATCTTTATACGGAAAGGTTCCCCTTCGGTCATTTAACAAAACCCACTTGTTTAAAGAAATCGTATCTTCCAGCGTCCAACTTCAATCTTTGTCTCATAGTGGATTCCGTTACACAGAGACTCAAACGTAGACAATGAAGGTCTTGTATCCTTCCAAATTTTCTACAAATTTTTTTTAGGTTAAACCGGGGAGGTTTCAGTAAAAACCAGGATACTTCACTTTTACTTCGAATATGGACATAAAGTGATTGCTGACTATATTACATTAAACATATTTTATTAGTATCCCTCACTCTCCTTTCTCACCTAGAAACGTAATTTTATTTTAGTCAGACCTTCAGTGAGAAAAGTCCCAGATGGAAAGTCTTGGGGTAAATCGAAAATTTATCTGAGGAGAAAGGACTGAACGAAACTACTTGGTGAGAGTAGAGTCACTAATGAGGACTGTAAATCAACGAACACGTTAATTGACCCCGAGAAAAAAAGAGAAACTCTTCTTGATATACGTCGATTATGTGTAAACAGTTCATAAAGGAACTGAACCCTCTCCACGACAACCATCCGTCAATTCTTCTACGGTCCTCATCAAAGTTCAAACACTACCTCTTGGGTCGGTGAGTGAGCATCGTCTCGACGCTCACCAATAACCGTGTACAGGTGAGACAGAGGAAAGAGAAGAGTAATTTTCAGCACTCAAGGGTCGATTCGACCATAAAGAATAGAGTTCCTTATTTTTTCCTTTAGGTTATTCGGTGAGATTCCTAACTCTTGATGTATGTAGTGGTGAAGTCCCCTGACGTAAAAACCGTTCTACAATTTTTTTTTTTTCTCTTTACTGAGTCTTTTTTTTAACTTAAAAGACACTACCCTAAAATTATAAGTCCATCTTCTGTAAAAGGGGGAACCATACTATCCCGAATTCAGACTGGGTTGTCTATCTTGTCCGTCTCGACTCATCTACTTACTCTCAACTGACCTCTTTTTACCGAGGGATGAAGTCTAAGTCGTGGGGAAACATCGTTTCTCGAAAACAACCCCGATGTAAAGGGTCTCACGAAACATAGAAACACCCCGACGTATTGTAAAATGGTACACCAAACACTCACCTTTCTTATACCGGTGAAAACCAACCTCCACTAACTCTATGTTCACATGGACGAGGAGACAATGACAGGAGTAACCGACCAGTAGAAATCTCCTAAGACTCTGGTAAATCTCCATCTCGGTCCTCTTGGTCTTCTACGTTTCTCGGAAAGAGACTTAGTGGTGTGTCTCTTTTCGACGGGACCTAACGAGACTCTCGGTCTTCACTTCAAACTAACTAATTTGAGTGACGAAACAAGATAGAGGAATCGAGAATAACGACGGATTATAAGATATATAACAACAAAGAGGAAGTGTTCATAGATTCAGGGTACTCCCGTCTCCAAAAATGGACAACACGAATAACGACATAGGAATGACGGATCTTGTAACGGACTGTGTATCATTCACGAACTATTATAAACGACTTACTTATAAGTAAGTAAGTACCCTTATTTACGTTCCTTACATCAACACTATATTATCTAAAACCTCTAGAATTAGGACCAAAGTGGTCTATAGCACTGGTCTCTTAACGTAAGTTCCGATAAAGACATACACAATTCCCGAAGAGTCCACGACGTCACCATTTCTTAGGTGGATGGACACGTCCTCTACGTCCCCTGCGTCCAAACTAGGGACCCAGCCCTTCTAAGGGACCTCTTCCTTTACCGTTGGGTGAGGTCACAAGAACGGATCTTTGAGGGTACCTGTCTCCTCGGACTACCCGATGTCAGGTACCCCAGCGTTTCTCGGTCTGTGCTGACTCGTGTGTGCGTACGTGTGATACACACAAATTTTTACTCTACCTTAGCATCGCAAGTCTTAGTAAAGGAGTCTTAATATAATGAAACGACTGTTTCTAGGTATATTAGTTGTGATACCAAAAAGGTCATCAGTACATACCTACACTCTGAACCTAATATTTCTTCCGACTCGTGGTTTCTTAACTACGAAAACTTGACACCACAACCTCTTCTGAGAACTCTCAGGTAACCTGATGCTCTAGTTTGGTCAGGTAGGATTTCCTCTAGTCAGGACCCACAAGTAACCTTCCTGACTACGACTTCGAGGCTATGAAAACCGTAGACTACACTTCTCGACTGAGTAACCTTTTCTGGGACTACGACCCTTTCTAACTCCCGTGCTCTTCTTCCCCCACTGTCTCCTACTCTACCAACCTACCGTAGTAACTGAGTTACCTGTACCCAAACTCATTCGAAGTCCTATATCACTTCCTGACCCTTCGGACCACACGACGTCAAGTACCCCAGTGTTTCTTAGTCTGTGTTGAATCGTTGACTTGTTGTTGTTGTCGTAAACCTTTCAAAGTCAATAGATAACGATACATTGTGTAACGAAGTTTTAAATTACTGAATTTTACTTTTACATAGTAGTACATCAAAGACTCCCAATCCTTATACCCTCATCAAACCGGTCGCCAAGACCGAGTCCCAGAGAGTGCTCCAACATCGGTTCGATAGTGGTTCCGAAGTCAGTAAACTACTGAACTGACTTCGACCTCCTAAACGAAGGTTCTACCGGGTGAGTACACCTCACCAGTCCTCCAGAGTCTATGAGTAACCAAAACCAGTCTTCGGAGGTAGTCAAGGACTGTTGTAGTCAGAAACGTATCCGGTAGAATGTTATACCGTCGACCGAAGAGGGTCTCGTTTATTGGGTTCTCTCACGAGTCTAGGAGATGTAAGCCATATCTATTAGACTTAGAAAGACCATCGAACTTAACAGTGAATACACGGGAATTGTTTTCTCCTGCATGACCGAATTTAGACGTATAGTTACGAATGAGAATAAACGACATAAAAAGGATAATGAAGGGGTATTGACCGAAGGGTGTGTGTGGGAAGAGAGAGAACAGAAATCAGCTTCTACTATAAATTCGGACTTAAAAAAAAAAAAAAACAGATTAACTTCATATCGACTAAATTCGGACACAAGTTCGGACTTAAGATTCGGTCGAGACGTTCAATGAGTGAAAGGGGACCTAGAGAGGGTACATACGTACAATTGCTTGGACAAGTAAAAGAGAACGATTAGACAGAAACCAATTACCCCGGGGTCTGCTTTTATACTTTCCCATCTCCTTTTTAATATAAAGGGATAGAACAAGTTTTCTCCCCACCTTGACCCAAAACTTGTGTTCTTACTTGCTACATCCCCGAGAGGGGGGTGGTCGGGTGGATACGAATGGAAGAGGGATCGACGTTAGACGGGGAAGGTCATACGTCTATTATTTGTCACAAAAGTAAATATGAGTGAGGAAAAACACAAAGATCAAGGGAGTCCTTGGGGTTTTACCTTTTACCTCACTCACCAGTCCGTCCTAATATCGTAAGTTTCCGGGGACTGGGATTACGGTAGTTAAGGTCGAAAATTTAGGGTAGGAGAAAGGTAACGTGGTAGTTCCCCATTAAATCTCGGTTAAGACCCACTCGTCCTCCGCAACCCTTTATGTCGTTACCGGTTTACCGTAAGTCCCCTATAAAAATCAATGGATTTATTTGACATAAAGGTGTCAGACGTCTTGAATACCAAAAACACGTCATTTATTTCGTTACCTTTACGGTGCTTCCTCGGGTCGGTCTACTGAGGTAAACACACGTAAGACAAGGTCTCCTTAGGGAAGTTATCGTCTGCCCGAGGTACACTAAGACACTTCCGTGTGTTCGACGAGCGGTCGTTACGGCGAAGTGAGGACAAGACCCATAACACGCGGTCAGAGGGGTATGGTGTGGGTGCCAAATGGCCCCTCCTAAGACGTCCCACAGTCAATAGTCCTCTTTGTATCAACACTAGTTTACTCAAAACCTTTACGATACACCTCGTCTCAAGTTATCCCGAGAAGGAGTACGGAGTCACGCCGATTTTACGATTACACATAAAATTCCCATCGTATAATTCGTCACAAAAGATTTGAGTGAACTTATACTTGAAAAAAGAAACTTCTTGTTGGTAGTTCTAGACACGGATAATGGTTAGTCGAGGTTTAGATGAGAAACGACGGGACCAAAACCAGGACCTTACAACGAGGTAACAGTCGACCGGGACCCAATTCGAAACGCCCATCTCCCAGGACCCCTCTTAGACCTCCTCCTTCCCTGAAGAAAAGGACCAAACACACATGAAGTGAAGAAGAACAAGGACGTCATAACCCGACCGGACACCCTGGGGACACCTCGAGTGGGGTCACTGGAAGTTACCGTGGGGACGTTCGTCGACGTACCGTTCAAAACGTCCACGGGGTCCGTACGCCGAGTCCCCGTCGGGGAGGTACCTTCCTGACCAAAAGGGTACTCGAGTCGTCGTAGAGGACACCCATCGTGGGAACACTGAAAGACCTCTCAGGCCGGTCACGGGAACGGTCGAAGGATGTTTAAACTGTCGTGGGGGTTCCCGTCGAAAGGTCACTTAAAGTAGTCGTGGGTCACCGGTCAAAAGAAGGGTGGTAGAACAGGACGACCGAGGAACACCCCCCTAAAGGTCGAATAGGCGGGACCGGATGTTGAGGACCGGTACCGAGGACCGAACAAAGTCTTTAGTCGAGACCGGGTCCCGTTGGACCCGTTAAAGAGATGGTGAGTCACCCGACGTCGGTATGAGAGAGGTCACTCCCGACTTAGAGTCGGAACTTTTCGGTAGAAGGGTGGACTAAGGTTCAAAAAAAAAGGGAACCATAACGGAGAATAACGATCCCAAAGGAAGAACTTTATATTATACATTAAGTGTATGGTATTTTGAGTGGAAAAGTGTCAAATGTCAAGTCACCTAAAATCATATAAGTGTTTCAATAGTTGATAGTGGTGTCAGATTAGGTCTACAAAAGTAGTGGGTGTTTCTTTGCGATGTGGGTAATCGTCAGTGAGGGGTAAGGGGTGGGGATAGAGGGGTCGAGGATTAGATGAAAAACGGAGATTTCTAAACGGAAAAGACTTTTAAAGGATATTCGTATCAATATCCGTACACCAGAAACCACAGACCGAAGAAAGTGAATCGTATTATAAAAACTTTAAGTGGGTATAACACCGTACATAGGTTTAAAAGAAGGAAAGATACCGTCTTATCATCAGGTAACATACCTTTGCGACGTAAAACAAATAGGTAAATAGTCAACTACCTGTAAACCCAACAGAGGTGACGACCTGAGTATTTATTAAGACCTTTATTATAAGTGCATACTCAAAAACACACTTGAATGTAAAAGTGAGGAGAACCCATATATAGAGTCTCACCTTGACGACCCAGTATACCACTGAACAAATTGAAACTTAAACTGGTTGTCTCTCTCCACTGGTTGACTGAATAATTTTCTAAATAGGGTAAGAATGAGATAGATCATTCGTAATAGCACTTCGTGTTTATTACACCGGAATCTCGGTGAGATCGGGTGCAGTTTAGGGTGGAGGTGGTAAAAGTGGACTATGCACCCGGTGAGACGTTCCGTCTTTTTGTCTCGTACTACAAGGGACGAGTCTTCACTACACGATCCAGTTTAGGAAAAGATGGTACCGACCGACTCTACACCCTGTAAGATATTCCCTTTCTTGTCTCACACTAGAAGAGACGGACCCCGACCTTAGTCTGATTAATAAAAAGACGCTGAACTACATGATCTACATGATACAATTTACACTTTTACCCCAGAAGACCAAATTAACGTGTAAGACTGTCTTAGATGGTGTCCATCTAACGAAAACTTTTATTAATCTACTGTCTTTTGTGTATGAACTCTGATTTTCAGGTCGTTGTCGAGAAACACTAGTAAACTTCACCTAAAGGTCTTTAGTCACTACTACAACTGTCAATGTGAACTCCTTCGTCCTTCGTCCCGGTGAGTTACGACTCATTACTCTACTATCAAGTCGACTCCACCTCGACCCTCTACCAAAGAGTCGGTGAGACTCTGGTCCGTTTACACGTGGACCCACAGACATAAACACTGAAATTCCATTAGATTTACCCAAGGATATAACAGAACAGTTTTATGCAAAATTATTTAACACATAAACACGTACCCTGGGTGACATGTCGGTAAATAATGAACACTAAGTTTCGTTTAACCATATTACAAATCCTCATCGAGGCTTCTAGTAAGACGGAAACATTTAAGCGTCGTTAAAAGATGGGAAGGTAGTTTCCTGAAAAGTCACCACTTCGTAAAGTATATCATTTACGTAATTTTACGAAGGAGACTAAAATGATAAGATCAATTACTAAGGTAAAAGAAGTGTCCGAATAACTGACTTTGTTCTCACTGACACTACGTCCTCCGTACTAATGTGTGAATTAAAGACTCCGCACGGTCGTCGAGTCGAGTCAAGTCGTAACGCAGGAGACTTGACCGTTCGAGGGTTCTGGTGTCGTTCAGACCTTCACTGCGTCCAGGCCTGGAGCGACGTCAAAGAGACCGACAAAGACCGTTAAAGATCCTGAATAGTTACAGGGTACCTATTACTCAGAGACTCTTTCGAACGTAGTTGATACGTCTATTATCTCTTTCTATAGTGAGTAAGATTAAGTGGACCTCACCTTCACGTAACGGTATTAATGAGTATTTGTAAGTCCGGTACGATAGTCACCTAGTACAACGTACTATAATCGCTAAGTGTAATAAGGTTATACCTTTGGTAGATCCCTGTTAACTCACCCCGTCTATGAGAATGTTCACAGAAGGACATATAGGAAGTATGGATTTCAAAGTCACTTTGTTCAAGTAAAATTCCGAGTAAAGGGTACCTAGCAACTAGTATTATTCGAAATCTCTGTAGAAGTCCCACCCTAGGTCTTTGTGGGTGCTCTGGTACGCTGTCGTCCCGACAGAGGGAGTGTATATCTCGAACGGATCATATATGGCACACACACACACACACACACACACACACACACACACGCACAATCAGCGAGTCAGCACAGACTGAGAAACGTTGGGGTACCTGACATCGGGCGGTCCGATGAGACAGGTACCTTAAGAGGTCCGTTTTTATGACCTCACCCATCGGTAAGTGAAGAGGTCTTCTAGAAGGGTTGGGTCCCTAGCTTGGACACAGGAGACACAGAGGACGTGACGTCCACTTAAGAAAAGGTAACTCGGTGGTCCCTTCGGAGTATATGGTATACCATATAAGATTTATCATGTACAACATGTAGTTTATACACAATATATAATATTCGAATCCAAAAATATCGAATATCTAAATCTCTTACCTCATCCTTCGAACCGACGTGTGTCAGACGACTCTATCTTTTATACACGACGACGACGATTCAGCGAAATCAGTACAGTCTGAGACACGCTGGGGTATCTACCGTCGGGTGGTCCGAGGGGACAGGGACCCTAAGAGGTCCGTTCTTGTGACCTCACCCAACGGTAAAGGAAGAGGTTACGTACTTTCACTTTTCACTTTCACTTCAACGAATCAGTACAGGTTGAGAAGCACTGGGGTACCTGATGTCGGGTGGTCCGAGGAGGCAGGTACCCTAAAAGGTCCGTTCTCATGACCTCACCCCACGGTAACAGAAGAGGTCTTTTATACATTTGGACATATTTTACGTATGAGTAAGACCAGTCATTGGTGGACAATTACTCTTAATGGTTTACGTTAGTATCCGTTACAATCCAAAAGATGATATATGTTAGTATGTTGTCTTATTTTGAATAACGAAAAGTAGAAATCTCATAACTATCCACTATAACCGTTTTATAACCGTCAAAAAGAGTCAATACCCTTCATCATTACCCAGGTCCTGGTATTATCCATCCTTCCAGGTTATAATTTTTGTTTATTACCACGGAACTAAAAGGTTCTCTTTTCGGTATTTAAGGAGTTTGACAAACAACAACAACAAGTTAGCGATTCAGAATGGGTTGAGAAACACTGGGGTACCTGACGTCGTGTGGTCCGAAAGGACAGGAAGTGGTAGAGGGTCTCAAAAGAGTTTGAGAACAGGAAACTCAGTCACTAAGGTAGGTTGGTATAGTAGGAGACAGTAAGGGAAGAGGAGGACGGAAGTTAGTAAGGATTGTAGTCCCAGAAAAGGTTTCTCAGTCGAGAGACGAAGTCCACCTATTTCATAACCTAGGAATCGAAGTCGTAGTCAGGAAGGTTACTAATAAGTCCCAACTAGAGGAAATTCTAACTGATTAAACTGGAGGAACGACAGGTTCCTTGAGAGTTCTCAGAAGAGGTCGTGGTGTCAAACTTTCGTAGTTAAGAAGTCATGAGTCGGAAAAAATAAACTCTCGACCTGGTATTTCTCGGCCTGGTACCAGGTCGAGAGTGTATTTCTTCCGACTCACGACTTCTTAACTACGAAAGTTTAACACCAGGACCTCTTCTGAGAACTCTCACGGGACAAAAAGGTTCTCGTTTCGGCATTTAAGGAGTTTGAGATCTGACTTAAACTATAACCAAAAGTCGATCTCCGGTCGTTTGAAATAGAGATTTCCCGGTCCATCATTTATAAAATCCAAAATGGTCGGTGCATCAGAGGTAGTGTTGATGAAGTGAGACGAGGACTTCCCGTTTTCGTCGGTATCTGTTACACATGTACTTCCTCACACCAACACCAGGTTGATTTGACATAACAAATTTTACCCATTTCTCGGTCTATCGAGAATTTACTCGAAATTTGTAAAAAAAGTTCGAGAAATTTTCTCTATACAACTAGGGGTCCCCAAACGTATTCACGTCACCGGGAGTCGGGACCGATGTGTCTTCTTAATAAACCTCCTCGAAACTTTTTAAGACCACGGGTCGGAGGTAGGGTCTTAGAGACTCTACCCGAAGGTCCTTAGGTAGAAAATAACTCCGCAGGGTTCACTAAGATTGTACTTCGGTTCCGACTCTTGGTAACGTACATCGGTACTTTTATCACGGTTCAATTGGAGTAAAGAAGGAAGAGGAGACGGAACAGGAGGAGAGAGAAGAGGGGGAAGACACCCTGCTTCATCGGTCTCTCGAAATGACCCCGTCTTATCTTCGACGTCAAGTGGACCTAAATACAACTAGTAAACGGTTTCGGAAAGTGAAAACAGGAATACCTGTTTCCTCTTGTTACACCACCTACTCTCTCAGTCGAAGACTACTCACCTCATCTATTGGGGATCTTAAGAAATTCCCAGGGTGGAGAGAGGTCACCACTGACGTGTCGTCCGTAGGCTATTTAGAAAGGACCCCCTTGAGTACTAGATGACATATTCTTTACCGACTTACTTGGTCCCTAAATTTGAACCTTTCCTTTTATCAACACCACCATGTACTATCAACAGAATTTTTTACACGGTCCGGTAGTATCACTTCTTTTTGTCTGAAAACTTAAAACGTCTCATCTTTATCTTAGTAACCCTCGGTGACCCTCCGCGAGTAAGTAAATTGTTCAAAAACAATTCACTGTCGAGACACGGCCCATGACGAATCAGTGACCTCGACATAGTCACTTGTTGAGTCCGAGACATTCTGAATGGTAGAGCTGTGAATGAAATTATCCAAACTACTAATTTCGTCATTCTTTTATCTTACCCAACGAAGTCTTCCGTAACTAGTATCCAACCTACTACTGTATAAACTCCAGTAATACTCGGTTGGTCTTAGAGGTCGGGGTTCAAAAAGACTCAGATCCTTTCATCTGGGATTCGAGGCAACGAAGAGAAACGTCGGTTGAAAGGAAGGCGTAGTGACAGAATGAGGGTGGTAAGTAAAGGTCCCATTGTCTCAGTCTGCAAATGTCCACCTAGACCTTTACGATTCTAAGACTCGTCCTCTCAGTGTCTCACACCTATTTCGACACCTGTCTGACAGGTAGAGAGCGCACTGTTCCGGTCACCTCCCCTCTTCCTGAACGGAGGACGAAACACACAGACCCTGAGGAAAGTTCGTATACGGTAGGACGTGTAAGGTATACTACCGTTCAACTGTTCGATCACAAACCCGGACAGTCTCAAAGTCAATAGAGACCTCGAGACTCCAGAGTTTTTGGCGTCCGACCGACTTACTACGTCCCGCGACCTCACTCCTCAGGACAAGTCCAACGCACTCGTACGAATAAGGAAAATTGAGAAACAGTGTCGATGTGTGATCCTTACCCGACTCTATTATCTCTTCGACCCCCCTCCTAGGAGATAAAAGAAAGTGACTAAGTATCATTATGTGTATGTATAGGTATGTGTGTTTATATCTATATATGTACATGGATGAAAACATAGATCTTTATATAGAAAATAAACAAGACTCCGACCACCCGTTCTCTTACTCTCACGGCCACGGTTTCACCAGGGTGTCCCACTCCGTGTGGGGACAGAGTTTACGGGTCTCGACTGAAGGATTCTTCTTGTCTCACCCTTGTAACGGGGTAAACCCCTCTTACCTCAACTTAAACTCCCGTTCTCTGGGTCCCCACTCGGGTACGAGTGTCGTCCGACTCCTCTCTCCTGTCCGGGCACACCGCCCACAAACCCCACACCGAACTCACCAACCTCCTCACACTGTCTTTATTCCCAAACTCCCAGAACCTTAGATCCCTGTTCCTCCCGGTGTTTCTAAACAAAAAGAGAATCAGAACCCCGGGTCCTCCAAATGAATGTACTGGTCCGATCAAAAATAATATATAATGTCTCCTCCACTAACTGACACGTCGTAACTTGTGAGACGTCTAAATGTAAGACCTACATTTCTGACAACAGGAAAAAGTTATTGACCTAAGCACAACGTCTTTATAGACCTTCGGTATTTCTGATTTACAAGATCTTTCTCTTTCAATGGGATAGTCCTTATTTTATATTATAATAGACTTCTAAAGTCAGTAAAAATTAATGTACTCGACATAGTAGAGACCAGAGGTCGAAAGAAACAGTGGATATCATAACTCGATTTCGCCCGGACTGTTTAACAAAGTTAAAATAACAAACTCCGACACAAACAAGTGACTAGAAATGGGACTTAGAGGGACTCTTAAGTAAAACCCTCGAACCAAGGTTTCAGTCCTCACCAACCATGTTTTTAGTCACAATTATGTATCGGTAAGACTCTACAGAAAAGACAGAAATTTTAGATAACTCTTCTTCACTAAATTATCATCAAATTTAATTCAGTCTCCTGTTGTCCTAAAGAGACGTCTTAATGTCTATTTTATCTAAAAAAAGAGATCTTCGTTCTCACAACGTCCTCTCAAATTGACTAAGAGGAATGACGATGCACTACGAGCCTTATGGTCTTTCTAAGACGTATAGATCGACCGGTATCTTTACACCGACCGAGGAGTGTCTCCGTCGCACACACCGATTCCAAGGGAAGAAGAAGTCCCCCGTCCACAGGACCAGGAGAACCCACAGGGTCGGGGTCCGGAGACGCACCACGGGTCCAAGAGACTTCGACTGTAGGAAGAAACGGGACCGGTCGGAAGAGTTCTTGACCACGTGACTGGACCGAGGACTTGGGGGACGTCGACTGGATCCTTCTAGGGGAAAATACGACCCTCTCGTTCTGCGTCGTCACGAAAGTTGGGACCGGTGTATTATCTTAGTCTTATGGCTGCAGACCGGGTTGGGAACTCCAGGACTTAATTAACTGGATCTCCCTCGTGACCCCTAAGACTACTTATCGGTCCTAACTTCTGTCTCGAACTTAGTCAACATTAAAACCAAGGTTGGGAAACTTATAAGTGGTCTTCAATCCTATTTGAAAGTCCTTTTAGCACATCACCCCTCACACACTAACCTAGTCCCGTTGTCCAAACACTTATAAATTCACCGTAATGTCACCAGATTACTATCTTCAAAGTCTTACTAAGGAAGGTTTCCCCTAAAATCTGAGGAAAATTATTGTATGCCTATAAAGACCCTACTATGTCACGTATTGGGAAACTAACAATCCAATACTATCCGAAACATTTTGTTATTATATAAATAACGGAATTTAAAACAGTGGAGACCGAGACTTAAAAACCTTCGACGTAACTGAACCGTACATCTACTCGTCCCGTCCTAGTGTTCGATATTTTGTCATACTTTTTCCTTACTTAATACTGTGTAACGGTGAGAGTGAGTTCGAGACCCTTTTACGACTGTGTACTGCCTATGACTCGGTCTCTAGGATTCACTGACTAGGGGAAGGTAAAATTTTAAGGACAACCGTCTCTCTTCGGTCACTTCACAAAACTCATCTCCATACTTTTGACACCAATTCCTAATGAATCTATTGTAAGTCATTATATAAAATACCTACCGTCCTACCCCTCTTGGGTTTCTTTCGTCGAGTTGTTATGTTTAATATGGACATTCAACTCTCTTCCTTTCTCGACGACACCGGTCTTTAAGCCTCTTAAGAACCCACCTTACCTTTAAATAGACTCAGAACTTTTCACGTTTCTTCTGACTTTCTCCCTACTTTCCCAGTAAGACCCACCCTCTGTAAATACTTAGCAATAGACCAGTACAATTTTTAAAATCTAACTTTTTTATAAAAACAAGACTAAAGTCTTGTACGGGACGACGGTGGACATGCATTCGGGAGTGTCGAGTGTCATCCCGTCAACGGGAATGAAGATGGAGGGGAGGAAGAGACAGTTTAGGCGTGAGGTACGGTCCCGAACACATGCGAATACCGAGAGTTTTTGAGGTAATTATCGAGTCGGTAAGTCGGATCTGTGGTGGTCGGTGGGGTGAATCCCGAGGTCCGATGAGTGGGAGGAGGTGAAGAGAGGAAAGAAGACGACAGTCCGTAGAAAGAGGTCAGAACAGACACGGGTGGGTCGTCATAAGGAGTCTGTACCCTTTCGGTAAAATGACTCCTATTCCGTAACCCCACGGAGGTCGAGAAGTGTAGGTGGGTGGTAGTCGGACGACAAAACCTCTCTTACCTTCTAAAAAAAAGAAAAAGAAAGAAAAAAAAAAATTATCTTCACGAAAACCAACACGATGAAGTCATATTTTGTGACTGAAGTTCTTCGAATGTCAGAGTCATAACCTACCCTTTGTGTTGTACCTTCTCTCTTTGGTCCTGTCCCCATTTTAGAAGTGTGTTCATTCCACCCATCACCATTGGTTCTACCTTCTTCTTCTGCCACCTTAATGTACCGAGTCTCTCCTCTACACCCTTCTTAATAAATATACTTGTTTTGGGTTTATAAAAGTCCTGTTATGACATACGATACGTTACCTTAGTTAGAGGACACCTCTACTAGTCATTTTAAAAGTGTTTAAGAAACCAGTCTACCTAGGAAGTACCATAGACGTCTCTAAACGAGTCAGGACAAACACAACTCTCTTGTCTCCGACGTTAGACACTACCAGTCGTATCCCTGAAAGAACGGGAAGACAAAGGAGAACCGGGACGTACTGTACCCTGTGTCTGATCTACGAGTTATTTAGGAGGACTAAACTTACATAAAAGTGACACTGTTGCAGAGAAACTCTGGGTATTAAAGTAGGGGTAAAAGGTCTATTTTATTTACCTTCAGACTTCATAGTGTGAGAACAAAGGGTCTAAGAACGTCCTTTCCGTAATCTCCTAAATACAGTGTATGGTAGAAGATGAAAGATAGTCTTACGTGTCCAGTGTAAAGTAGGTATGTCGGAAGTGAAGACACAGGGTAAAAATGAAAAGTCGGGTTTCTAATATATAATATTAGAAATTATAAACCCACTATTTTATCCCCCGTTATAAACGGAGTTTCTTTCATTTCAAGTCAGACAGATATAACTTTAAAATAGAGAAAGGGAGAAACCAAGTTGTCTTCTGACTACGGATTGTTACGTTACCATTTATTCTCTTCACATAAAGTATATTCGAACCAATTCCCAAGTTCGGTCACCCACGAGTTCCTTAAAACTTTATAAACTTGGATAGTTCTTAAGACAACTGTGATATAGTTATAAACGACCTAATTTACCAAACATTACCAAGGGAGACGAGAAACTTTATCTCACCGTAAACCTTTTCCCCGAGTACATTTTGTCTTGTGACACGAATTTACAACATCGATGAAATCTCAAGTCCTTTAACAAAGAATTTGGTTACGTCTTACGAGTACTACTTTCCTTGGGACTACTACTCCTTCGACTTTGGGGGTCATCTGTGACTCAAACCAGGTCTCGGGTCTAAGGAACTCCAAATCGAACTACAAGCAAAGTAGTCTGTAAGACGAACGTAAACGACCCCATTTTCCACATTAACTGTGTCTCTTAAATTAAAAAGTAGACCCTTATAACTAATTTATCGGAGATTCTTGAATACTGGACCTTGTCCTTTACCGTTGGATGAGGTCACAAGATCGACCCTCTTAGGGTACCTGTCTCCTCATACCCCTCCCCGTTGTCAGGTACCCCAGTGTTTCTTAGTCTGTGTTGACTCACTGATTCGCGTTCTGGAATACTTTCAGGTATAAGGTACTTTTGTGTACTCCTACAAATCAAGGGGAAATTGACTTAAACAACTTTAAAATATCGTGAATAGAAAGGTAGTCCTTTATAGGAAAACTTTTAGTACATCTTTTTATACTATAACATTTCATTAATTGGAGACTAATTTTATTTATTTAAATTTTGTTTTTTTTCTCTTTTATTAACTCTTGAATTAAAAACTGAATAAAAGAACTTGAACTCTAAGTGGTTCTATCTTTACTTGTATGAAAGACGGGAAGAGTCCCACCTTTTCCTTCTCAAATGACCCTCCACACTTCAGACGGGACTTATGTTGGACATTGACCCAACCGATAGTTTCTTACACTCCTCCGCCTCCCCTCTCTGAAGACAAATCTCTAAATTTCTCCCCTCTTAGAAAACAAAAAACGAGAAGGAGTGAACGTGTATAAAAAAAGAAAAAATAACTTCACATCAACTAAATGTTGTAACACAATCAAAGTCCACATATCGTTTTACTAATTCCATAGATATATGTGTATATATACTTTCACTTTCAGTGAGTCAGCACAAGCTGAGACGTTGGGGTACTTGATATGTCAGGTATCTTAAGAGGTCCGATCTTATGACCTCACCCATCGGAAAGGGAAGAGACCCCCTAGAAGGGTTGGGTCCCTAACTTGGGTCCAGAGGACGTAACGTCACCTAAGAAATGGTCGACTCGGTGTTCCCTTCGGGTTCTTATGACCTCACCCATCGGATAGGGAAGAAGTCCCCTCGAAGGGCTGGGTCCTTAGTTTGACCCCAGAGGACGTGACGTCCACCTAAGAAATGGTTGACTCGATACTCCCTTCAGGGTGTGTACATATATCAAAAGATATATACATATAGGTCTAATAAAAGGTGATATCCAATAATGTTCTATAATTTGTAACAAGGGACACGATATGTCATTGAGGTACAACGAATAGATAAAATATAATGTCACTACACATAGACAATTTATCCTATGAGGATTAGAAAGGAAGAGGGGAGAGGGAAAGGGGAAATCAAAGAAAAGACAAACACAGACAAATACTAAACGATTATCTAAGTAAACATAATAAAAAATATAGGTGTGTATTTACTATAGGATATTATGAACAGAAATAGACTGAAGAAATGAATTACACTACAAGAGATCTAGGTAGATACAATGACGTTTACCGTTATAAAGGAAGAAAAGTACCGACTCATTATCAGGTAACATATATATACTTAGTGTAAAAGAAATAGGTAAATAGACAGTTACCTGTAAATCCAATAAAGGTACAGAACCGATAACATTCATCATGACGATACTTATAACCCTACGTACATAGAAAAGTTTAATCGTAAAAACACAAAAGACCTATATATGGGTCCTCACCTTAACGACCTAGTATACCATCAAGATAAAGAACAAAAAATTCTTTGGAGGTATAACAGAAGATATTACATATAGGCAAATGTAAGAGGAGTTGTAACATCCTCCCAAGGTAAAAGACGTGTGGGAGAGATCATAAATAATAAACATCTGAAAAACTACTACCGGTAAGACTGACCACCCTCCACTATGGAGTAACACTAAAACTAAACGCAAAGAGATTATTAATAGATACAACTCGTTAAAAGTACATCGATAAACGGTAGACATACAGAAAAAACCTCTTTACAGATAAATCCATAAGGTAGGTCAAAAACTAACCTAACCAAAAAGAAAAAAACTATAACTCAACACACTCCACAAATATATAAAACCTTTAGTTGGTTCTCCCCTCTTAGAACTAGGACCCACGACACTTAGGAGTCTTATTCCTTCTCGTTGGTCCGAACGTACAAGGTGTTGACCTTCCCTCGGTTCACTTATCCGTACACCCTCCCGGTGTCTCTTACAGAACATCTACCAACTTCACTAGTACCAATTATCGGTGTTAACGTCAGACGGGTCTAGTCACCACGAGTTGGTCACGACTCCCTGGGACGAAATGGTCTTCGGAGTTCTAACTCGTTCCTCTTTATCGAACCACTACGAGGTCGTGACCCCCGGACTCTTCCCTGTGATTCTTTGATACGAAATGAGATACGACCATGGCTAAGTCCCGTCATTCACGAACTCTGTCTAAAGGAAACAGAATCTGGTTCAGTACGACAACCTCAACAAAGGACTCACAGTTATGGACAAAATAATTATTATTAAATCACCATTATTGTCGATGGTAAGTGAATTATGGATGACGAATGACAATACATGACTTACAAACAGAGGGGTTTTATGTATACTTCGGGTTTGGGGGTTTCACTATCACAAATCCCTCCCCAGAAACACTCTATTAATCCCAATCTAATCTGATACTCACCTGAAGGGACCACCGAGTCTACCATTTTACGTAGACGGATGTTACGCCCTCTGGGTCGAAACTAGGGACCCAGTCCTTCTAGGGGACTTCCTTTACCGTTGGGTGAGATCATGCGAACGGACCTTTTAGGGTACCTTCCTACCTCCTCTGACCATCCGATGTCAGGTACCCCAGTGTTTCTCAGTCTCTGCTGAAGTAAAAGTGAACGTGAAATCTGATACTCCCATCCTCGGAGTACTACCCTAATCTCCGAAATATTCTCTCCTTCTTTCTCTCGGGAGAGAAAGACGTGTGTACGTGACTTCTCTCCGATACACTCCTGCGTTACTCCTCGACTTCTGGACGTCGAGTCATTCTCTCGAGAGGGGTCCTTGATGTAGTCGGTCCTGACCTGGAGGATCAAAGGTCTTGGTACTCTTGGGTCAGGTACCATAAAACAATGTCGTCGAACTCGATTCTATCGAAGGTGTACGGTCCTTGAAAGGTGTATGACAAAGTTCATCAGGAGTTTCGTTGAAACGTTCCATCGATAGAGATAGACCATTTCGTTTGTCTTTGTCTCTTTAATTGATGGAACGGGTTTCAGTGTGTCGGAAACCCCCACTCCTTATATATGTATATCAGGAATCACGTCGCAGATCATGTCTTATCTGTGAATCATTTCTTTGAATACTGAGTTTTCGGGTACAAAAAAAAGTCACACGTAAGTCTGGAAAATAGGGTCGTACAGTCGACAGAGACACGGAACGTGAGATATCAATGGTGAGTTACGTCTAAGACTGAGGTAATACTGTATTACCTCTAATTACCACAAGTTGGTTTCCACCAAGGGCCGGACCTACCTCTCGGGTCGAAGCGTCAGGGAATTTCAAAGAGGAGACTTCACTCTCCTGAAACCGTATTCTTGGTCATTGCCACCCTAGAAGTAAGTCCTTGGGTGTCCCCTTGAAACGAACTCTTTGAGGAGGTGGTTCCGGACCAGGACCTGTAGTGAAGGACGACGAGGCTCCGAATGGACCTCGTCAGCTCCGTTAGTGTCATCTTCGGTCGAATCTCCTACGATCTCCTACACCGGGTGTACCCTTCGACCCGAGTGGTACGTTCCCCGATCCCTTCCTACGAACCGAGAAGGAACCTACTCAGATTTAGGGTTCTGACCGGACCGGAGGGTTCTTATTTCCCGAAAAACAAGGTTTAGGACAAAACTCGAAGTGGTCTTTGGGTCACCCCACACCTCCCCTAGATACATGGAAGGGGGTTGTGTCTAGTATAGAGGTGTAGTACGGGCTCTAAGGACAATCAGGTCCCCGAGACCCCAGGTCTCCGTCCCCACTCCCTTTGTCCTCCTTCTTCTCCTCTCCCTCTACGTCCCGTCCGCCTCCTCCCACAACTCTTCGCAACCCAGGACCCTTCTTCACTTCTTTCTTTCTTTTCCAAATTTCACTTAGTTTCTCGTCGACCTCGGTACCTGGGAGTGACGGAAGAAGGACAGGGACGAAGAGAGAACTTACTCCTCGAGGCCCCTTACTCGCTCCTCCTACAAAGATCGATGATCGTGTGTCCTCAGCTTCTTTCACTTGTCCGTTCTATGCTTCAGGTCCCAATTATTTTTCGTGGAAATGAGATCTTAAGAAGACACTTTTGGTCTTCATTTAAAGGTCCCATTTAAAATCAAATAGAAAGTACCACCCCTTTACAGTCACAGAGAGAAGATTAATCGTAACGATTTTACGGTATCACTCTACCCGCTGATCTTAGTTCCGAGAGTAAAGGGCAGCGAAAACATACACCTCGACGCTTTCGTTAGCTACCGACACATCGAGATAAGGGAGCTAAGAGCCACAAGAGAGACTGTCGTTCTTTAAGAGAAGGAGGTGCTTTACGCATAGTAAAACAATTTTGACTTACAGACAGTAGATAAGGAACGTTGAGTACACGTAAAATAGTTTTCCAAACTTAGCAAGTGTGTCTTCAGGGTGTTACGAGAAGAGGTGTCCTTCGGTAAAAAGAAAGGACTCCGATAATTCACCGAGTGTCATTTTTGACGATTCGTGAGGAGAAAAAAAAAAAAAAAACTCTTTTAATGAGCGTCTTAGTCATCGTAACTCGTATCTATTATCTTTCTCTGTTAGTCTAGTACAACGTACATTGGATGGAGGGTAAATCTAGAATCAAACAGTCAGATTGGATCCCTTAATACCCACGGGTCGCTTGGCATGGACTCTAAATTCAACGTGTCTCTTAAATCGTGACAACGAATCTGTAACTAAGAAGAGTCTCACCCATTACCTAGGTCGGTACATTGTCAGGACCCGTCCTGTCACCCGCGTAGGAATCCTACTTCTTCTCGAGGGAAACTCGGATCCGTACCAAAGAGTTTGCACTTTACTTTCACTTTCACCGAGTCGACACAGGCTGAGAAACACTGGGGTTCCTGATGTGGCAGGTACCTTAAGAGGTCCGGTCTTATGACCTCACCTATATCGGCAAGGGAAGAGGTCCCCTGGAAGGGTTGGGTCCCTAGCTTGGGTCCAGAGGGTGTAACATCCGCCTAAGAAATGGTCGACTCGGTGCTCCCTTCGGGTTCTTATGACCTCACCCATGAGATAGGGAAGTGGTCACCTAGAAGGATTGGGTCCCAGAGGACGTAACGTCCGTCTAAGAAATGGTCAACACCGATAACTGTAAAACTTGACTTATTAAGAAATGACACCCCCGACAGGACACGTAATATCTGGAGATGGGTGATCCTACGGTCGTGGGAAGGAGGTCACCACTGTTGGTTTTTACAGAGTTGTCACGGTTCATAGGGTCCTCATTTTATAGCGGGGGATAACCTTTTATGACTGGATTTTGTGTGTGTTAACAAAGAAGGCCACGGGAAAAGAAGTTTCCCGACGTCTTGAAATCCCTTGGTGATCTTCCACTCGTACCCGAAGGGACCACCGAGTCTGTCATTTCGCAGACAGACCTTACGTCCTCTGGACCCAAGCTAGGGACCCAACCCTTCCAGGCGACCTCTTCCTTTACCGTCGGGTGGGGTCATAAGAACGGACCTTTTAGGGACCCTACCACCTCGGACCATCCGATGACAGACACCCCAGCGTTTCTCAGTCTGTGCTGATTCGTTAAAGTGAAAGTTACTCTCCCACTCGTCCCTACGATTAACCTCGTCGAAATCTCTGTACAGGGACTACCCGTGGTGTCTTCGACACCTCTTCCCTTCCAGGGAACCCTTCGAACTACCTTGGTACCTACTCTTGCTCCGGACCCTAAGATTCTCGAAATTCCTTCGTCGGGGGGTCCTTCTTTTGTGGCGAGTGGAGCGTTCGACTCTTCTAGGACGTAACCCTCGACCGACAGTTCACGATCCGAGGAGATAGGTCCCACTCCACAAGGAGACACTCTTCCACAGTCAGTCGGAGAAGGTGGACGCACTAGACCACAGAAAACACATCTCTTCCCCCTCCAACAACCAGAAGAAAAAAAAAAAAAAAAAATACTTTCTCTCTATCGTAAGTCAAATTATTCATAAGTAAAACACAGATGGGAAATGATCTAAGACACAGACCAATACCTCTATAATCATCTAGCGTATTTACCGGTGTCTACTCAATGGGGAGACGGAGGTACGGAAACTCACCAGGGGAGAGTGTGACTGAGACCGGAACCGGTACACTAAACGAAACCTATTATCCAGTTATCGTTTACACTACGTTCGTCTCTGAACTTTTTGAGAACGAGTCACTCGGAATAGGTGAGAACTCTGAGAACCATGGGACGGTGACGAGGGTACACTCCTTCGGGTCTGGTTTGACGACGTACTAGTCTGTGGATACCGGTCCCCCAGAATGACGGGGTAGACTGTCGGACGGTTAAAGGCCTCCGTCTCTGTAGATCGACTGGTCGTCAATTGACCGTACCGAGTTGATTCGTACCGTCTTCTGGTCGTTTTTTTCCAGGTCGGGTTTACGGTTGGGTGTCTTAATACTCACTTTAACTACCAACATCAAAAATTCATGAATTCAAAAGTCCAACAAACCATACGTCGTTTTCGATTGACCATGTCTTTTGGTCTACTTAATGTGTAATGAAAACGGAAGTCCTAAGGTGTCAGATTATCTGGTGACCAAAGAGGGTTCCCTCGGACGAACACATTAACCTGAGAATTTCGGTACCATCTACCATCATGGTCATTTAGTGTCAGAAAAGGAGACCTGATGATAAACTTTCGTACTGAAGTTGTGGTTTCACGAATCCAAGTTTAGGGTCAAGGTAGCGAATGATCAACACACTGAGACCTATCTAATGAAGTAGATACACGGAGGCAAAGGAGTAGACACTTTTCCTCTCTTTATTATTATGGATGAAGTATCTCAAAAGTTCCTGTGTTATATATTTTCAAAAAGATTATCCCAGAGGATGAATCATAAAACTTTCATAATGGATGTATACCAACCAGATTTTATCTTATTCGTATTTTCAAAAAAGAAAAGGAAAAGAAAAAACAAATTTGAGAAAAGGGATTACATTATCTTCATACACAAGAAACACCTTTTAACCCCTTTTTTAATGTTTTTTTTTCGAATTTCCACTCTTGTTTACGGTAGGAAATCTAAAACACGACTGGATCGTTATCGTGTGAAATAAAATTTCGTTTAATGATACTAGTCGACAACGTCTTGTAAACTCTGTGAGTCCCTTATTTGCACATCTCGCGACTCGGTCCACCACGGGAAATACGTCTGAAGTAAGGCACATGTAAAGAGGTCAACCTAACTTCCCATAGTTCACCAAGAAACAAGATGTCGTCGACACCCTATTAAATGTCTAGGGTTACCTGATTGACTCTGTAATCCCGTTTCACGTTTTCTTTTGGTCGTTCCTTCCGTCACTAATCGTTAAGACCTGACTACCTTGTAAAATTTAATTTCTCGTGTAAGAGTATGAGACGGAGAAAACTACACGTCCCAACGAGTCATTCAAACTTACCCGTCAATAATTTGAGCGTCTTCGACTCCGGTGTGGAATCTTGATATATGATCCATGGAAGGTCCCTAGTGGACCATTACTACCCACTCTGACCCGAACACGAGTCCCGGTGACTGGATTTTAGGTCACAAAAGAGTGAAAGGACACTATAGAGTGTGTTGAACCTTTGTCACGGACGACTCACCCCTTCTGAACCCCGGTTGTGAGTAAAGTCCCCAAAGGTAACTTCAAGCATACTGGAGTAGAGTGTACGATCGTTTCATTACGAGTTTTAAGAGGTTCGGTCCGAAGTTGTCATGTACTTGGTACTTGTAGGTCTACAAGTTCGACCTAAATCTTTTCCGTCTCCTTGGTCTCTAGTTTAACGGTTGTAGGTAACCTAGTAGCTTTTTCGTTCTCTCAAGGTCTTTTTGTAGATGAAGACGAAATAACTGATATGATTTCGGAAACTGAAACACCGTGTTGTTTGACCTTTTAAGAATTTCTCTATCCTTATGGTCTGGTGGACTGGACGGAGGACTCTTTAGATATACGTCCGGTTCTTCGTTGTCAATCTTGACCTGTACTTTGTTGTCTGACCAAGGTTTAGCCCTTTCCTCATGCAGTTCCGACATGTAACAGTGGGACGAATAAATTGAATATACGTCTCATGTAGTACTCTTTACGACCCGACCCACTTCGTGTTCGATCTTAGTTCTAACGGCCCTCTTTATAGTTATTGGAGTCTATACGTCTACTGTGGTTGAAATACCGCCTTTCGCTTCTTCTTGAGTTCTCGGAGAACTACTTTCACCTTCTCCTCTCACTTTTTCAACCGAATTTTGAGTTGTAAGTCTTTTGGTTCTAGTACCGTAGGCCAGGGTAGCGAAATACCGTTTATCTACCCCTTTGTTATCTTTGTCACTCTCTGATAAAAGAACCCGAGGTTTTAGTGACGTCTACCACTGACGTCGGTACTTTAATTTTCCACGTACGAGGAACCTTATTTCGATGTTGGTTGCATCTGTCGTATAATTTTTCGTCTCTGTAATGAAATGGTTGTTTCCAGTCAGATCAGTTTCGATACCAAAAAGGTCACCAGTACATACCTACACTCTCAACCTGATATTCCTTTCGACTCGTAGCTTCTTAACTACGAAACTTGACACCGTAACCTCTTCTGAGAACTCTCAAGAAACCTGACGATCTTCTAGGTTGGTCAGTTAGGATTTCCTATAGTCAGGACTTATAAGTAACCTTCCTGACTACGACTTCGACTTTGAGGTTATGAAACCGGTGGACTACGCTTCTTGATTCAGTGACCTTTTCTGGGACTACGACCCTTTCTAACTTCCGTTCTCCTCTTCCCCCGCTGTCTCCTACTCTACCAACCTACTATAGTGGCTGAACTACCTGTACTCAAACTCGTTCGAAGACCTCAACCACTACCTGTCCCTTCGGACCACACGACATCAGGTACCCCAACGTCTCAGCCTGTGCTGACTCACTGACTTGACTTAAATGACTACTGACGTAATCCTGTTCTTACGATTCTTAGTCTTGTATCATACCAAAGATTCTGTGAGACTTCGGATGTCCCGACGACGATTGGTTTGACACCCGGACGCTTAACCTCAACTACTCTAACCTACCACAAGAGGTTTAAGACAAGAACTCTCTGAAAATTCAGGTACATTTACTTGACTCATAAAATTCATGTCCATCCTCATCCCCCTCAGATCTACCAACTTCACACTCAGGTTCCCGTTCTTAGTGTTGATACGTGTAACACGCATAAACAGTACAAAGATGGTCGTTACGAGTTGTGTAAGTTTTCTAACTTTCGGCATAGACAGTTTTATCCCTTTGTAAGTCAAAATTGGTCCTGGGTTGAGAATCCGAATGTCACGCTCCTTAATACTTCAATTTTACGTTGTGTAAATAAATAGACCCGAAAGGGACCACCGAGTCCACCATTTCTTAGACGAACGTTACACCCTCTGGACCCAAGTAAGGGACCCAGTCCTTCTAGGGAAGCTCTTCCCTTACCGTTGAGTGAGGTCATAAGAACGGACCTCTTTAGGTAGCTATCTCCTCGGACCTTACTCGTCGTCAATTCAACGAAATACACAGTCCACACCAAATCCGTACCTACTTTTTTCGAATCTATTCCGTCGTGGGAACCCTGAAGTCGTAGACTCTTATCTCTCGAAATCTCTTTTTTCACATGACTCCGTGTCTCCGGAAATTGTCCTTATCCATGTCTCATGTTTCTCCACACTGTCTCTTTTCTCCATAAACCAAACTCCTAAACCTTCGCCTATCCTTCCAGAAGTGTCTCCCTAATAGAAACTCGAATCAAAAAAAAGGGGGTCAAAATAAATCTTTAACTGTATCTCTGTAGTGTAATATTCAAATTTCATATATCACACTACCAAACTAAATGTATACAACGTAAAAAATTTTTTTTTATGGAAATGACCCCGAATTAAATGTATGGTATGATAATCTCGGTGAACGAAATTCACATGCTAAGTTACTTAAAGTCAGTCAAATGTCAACGTCAATGGTGGTGTTGGGTTAAAATATTACCGAGGTAATGAGGTTTTCTAGAGATCACGGGTGTCGAGGTCCGTTGGTATTGAGTTAAAAGACTTCAAAACGTTTATATCATCCATGGGTCGACAGTCCCTTCCCTCTCCTTCAAGTCCTCTCCTCCCGTATCTCTTTACCTACCTGTACTACACAAACCCCTTTACAGTCGGTAAATTATTCAGACCTCGGGTCCCAAACACCCCTACCTGAATCTCCCCGTCAAAACCCTCCCGTCACCCGTTGAAAGACTCTTCACTCAAACCTCACCGTACGTCATTGGTCCAGTACCTTTTATAACGTGAAGGATGATTTCTTGATCCTCCGAAATAATGAAAAATGATCACCATAAGTCTAAAAAATTAACTATATATTAAATATACGTTGTACGTGACTAAAATTCACACGTGAAACTTAAAACTGTTTACGTGTGGGTATTCCGTTTCCTCTTTTTCTTTCTATATGGGTAAACTTTCGTCTCAAGGTTTCTTATCGTTCCTCTCTCTTCTTTCGGAAGGAGCCACTAGTTACGTTTCTTTATCTCCCTTTGTTATCTTACCCTTTCTGATCTCTAGAGAAGTTCTTTTAATCTCTATGGTTCCCTTGTAAAGTACGTTTCTACCCGTGTTATTTCCTGTCTTTACTATGTCTGGATTGTCTTTGTCTTCTATAATTCTTCTCCACCGTTCTTATGTGTCTTCTTGATATGTTTTTTCTAGAAGTACTGGATCTATTGGTACTACCACACTAGTGAGTGAATCTCGGTCAGTAGGACCTTACACTTTAGTTTACCCGGAATCCTTCGTAGTGATACTTGTGTCGATCACCTCCACTACCTTAAGGTCACCTCGATAAAGTTTAGGACGTTCTACTACGACACTTTCACGACGTAAGTTATCCGGTCGTTTAAACCTTTTGAGTCGTCACCGGTGTTCTGACCTTTTCCAGTCAAAAGTAAGGTCAAGGTTTCTTTTCGTTACGGTTTCTACGAATTTGATGACGTGTTAACGTGAGTAGAGTGTGCGATCGTTTCATTACGAGTTTTAAGAGGTTCGGTCCGAAATCGTTGTACACTTGGTACTTGAAGGTCTACAAGTTTGACCAAAATCTTTTCCGTCTCCTTGGTCTCTAGTTTAACGGTTGTAGCCGACCTAGTAACTTTTTCGTTCTCTCAAGGTCTTTTTGAAAACGAAATAACTGATGCGATTTCGGAAACTGACACACCTAGTGTGTTATTTGACTCCTTTTAAGAAGTTCTCTACCCTTAGGGTCTGGTGGACTGGACGGAGGACTCTTTAGACATACGTCCAGTGCTTCTTTGTCAATCTTGACATGTACCTTGTTGTCTGACCAAGGTCTAGCCCTTTCCTTATGTAGTTCCGACATATAATAGTGGGACGAATAAATTAAATATACGTCTCATATAGTACACTTTACGGTCCGACCTACTTCGTGTCCGACCTTAGTTCTAACCGCCCTCTTTACAGTTATTGGAGTCTATACGTCTACTGTGGTCGGAATACCGTCTTTCGTTTCTTCTTGATTTCTCGGAGAGTCACTTTCACTTTCGCCTGTCACTTTTTCGACCGAATTTTGAGCTGTAAGTCTTTTGATTCTAGTACCGTAGGTCAGGGTAAGTCAAGTCAAGTCAACGAGTCAGCACAGACTGAGAAACACTGGGGTACTTGACGTCGTACGGTCCTGAGGGACAGGTAGTGGTTGAGGGCCTCAGATGGGTTTGGGTACAGGTAGCTCAGCCACTACGGTAGGTTGGTAGAGTAGGAGACAGCAGGGGAAGAGGAGGACGGGAGTTAGAAAGGGTCGTGGTCCCAGAAAAGTTTACTCAGTCGAGAAACGTTGTCCACCGGTTTCATAACCTCGAAGTCGAAGTTGTAGTCAGAGAGGTTACTTGTGGGTCCTGGTTAGAGGGAATCCTACTTGACCGACCTAGAGGAACGTCAGGTTCCCTGAGAGTTCTCAGAAGAGGTTGTGGTGTGAAGTTTTCCTAGTTAAGAAGCCACGAGTCGAAAGAAGTGTCAGGTCGACAGTGTAGGCATGTACTGGTGACCTTTTTGGTATCGGAACTGATCTACCTGGAAACAACCGTTTTCAGAGACGAAAAATCATACGACAGATCCAACCAGTATTGAAAGGAAGGTTCCTTATTCGTAGAAAATTAAAGTACCGACGTGAGTGGTAAACGTCACTAAAACCTCGGGGGGTTTTATTTCAGTCGGTAACAAACGTGACAAAGGGGTAGATAAACGGTACTTCACTACCCTGGTCTACGGTACTAGAATCAAAAGACTTACAACTCAAAATTCGGTTGAAAAGGTGAGAGGAGAAAGTGAAAGTAGTTCTCCGAGAAATCAAGAAGAAGTGAAAGACGGTATACCCACCATAGTAGACGTATAGACTCCAATAACTATAAAGAGGGTCCTTAGAACCGAGGTCGAACACGAAGGAGGTCGGGTCGTAAAGAGTACTACATGAGACGTATTCGGAACTGTATGAGGAAAAGGATAAACCTTGGTCAGACAACAAGGTACAGGTCAAGATTGACAACGAAGGACTGGACTTATGTCCAAAGAGTTCTCCGTCCAGTCCACCAAACCATAAGGGTAGAGAAAGTCTTAAAAGATGTCAAACAACACTAGGTGTGTCAGTTTCCGAAACCGTATCAGTTATTTCGTCTTTATCTACAAAAAGACCTTGAGAGAACGAAAAAGCTACTAGGTCGATGAAGTACCGTTTATTCTACCCCTTTGTTGTCTTTGTCACTGTCTGAAATAAAAGAACCCGAGGTTTTAGTGACGTCTACCATTCACGTCGGTACTTTAATTTTCTGTGAACGAGGAACCTTCTTTTAAATAATGGTTGGATCTGTCGTATAATTTTTCGTCTCTGTAATGAAATGGTCGTTTCCAGGTGGATCAGTTTCGATACCAAAAAGGTCACCAGTACATACCTACACTCTTTCGACTCTCGACTTCTTAACTACGAAAACTTGACACCACAACCTCTTCTGAGAACTCTTCAGGGAACCTGACGTTCCTCTAGTTGGACAGTTAGACTTTCCTTTAGTCAGGACTTATCAGTAACATTCCTGACTACGATTTCGACTTTGAGATTATAACGCCGGTGGAGTACGCTTCTTGACTGAGTAAACTTTTCTGGGACTACGACCCTTTCTAACTTCAGAACTCCTCTTCCCCTGCTGTCTCCTACTCTACCAACCTACCGTACTGGCGACGTTACCTGTACTCAAACTCATTTGAGGTCCTCAACCACAACCTGTCCCTTTGGACCGCACGACGTCAGGTACCCCAGTGTTTCTCAGCCTGTACTGACTCGCTGATTTGACTTGTGGATATATTGACGGTAGTGGAAACTCTCAAGAGAACATGGGGAAGGGTGAATCACGGACGGGGGACGAGAGGGTCCTTTGGTGATAAGTCTTATACATCAAAAGCGACAAGATCTTAAAGTATTTACCTTAGTATATTATATCATCAGTCACCAAAGACCGAAGAAAGTATTACAAGTAGGTACAACAATTCACACAAAATAACGACTCATCCTAAAAATTCTTGAAATTCACAGATACTAAAAAAAAAACTTTAACGGATTCGTTAAATAAGGGACCACCGAGTCTGCCATTTCGCAGACGGATATTACGTCCTCAGGGCCCAAGTCAGGGACCTAACCCTTCTAGAGGACCTCTTCCTTTACCGTTAGGTGAGGTCATAAGATCGGACCTTTTAGGGTACCTACCTCCTCGGACCATCCGATGTCAGGTACCCCAACGTTTCTCAACCTGTGCTGACTCGTTGAAGTAAAGTTCGTTAAATAAGTCACATAAGTTGTCGACAAACTCGGGGACGAGACACTTTCCGTATCGCACCTACCACCCCGATGTTGGTCCTCGTTCCGTACTTACCAAGAAGGGACGCACGTTGAATACTAGACAACCCTCCTCCGACCCTGATATTTTCCATACTTTTACAATGTCGTCCTACATTTGCAAGTTCACCAAAAAAAAAAAAAAAAAAACGATGTTTTTCGAAATAACAAAGATGAACCACTTTCCGAATCCGTTCAGAGGTCCCACCAATTGTTCGACGGATCATCGACATCTTTCCCCGAAGTCCGTCTTCGGGACTGTGGTCCCCCCGAAGGACGGTAGACCTTTCAGATCTTCCACCCCCGACACGACCGTCTCGGGGCCCGGACGTCCAGGTACTTCCGACTAAAGTCGACGAAAAGGGACTCGAGCTACCGAAGGCGTCGCAGGACCCAAAATGGGACGAGGAAAACCCAATTCGTACTCCCTCACTTTTGATCTTTGTCCGACGGAATGACCGACGGACGGCCCTCACGCGACCGGAGAGTTCACCTTACTCCCGCCCCTGTCCAGGTCCCTACGACTCATGTCCCTAGCCCACGTCATGGAACAAAAACGAGGATTGTAGGACAAAAACGAAGATTAAGAACTCTTCATCGCCAACCCAAAAGTCAGAAAAAGAGAATAACAAGTATTAAACAGGGTTGATATGTACGTACGTCAATAAAAGTCAAGGAATGTCAAAGAAACATAAAACAACGAGGTCTTCTCCTCTCCAAACAGGTCCACCTTTGTGACGTCGTTTCCCAGGGTCCCTGGTCAAAGGTCGGACAAAGTTTAAGGAACTCTTCCACCGGGTACGTGAGGTCTCGGCGTAGTAGTACCACCTTTATTCGGGTCTTTCCACCCACATCCTCCGCACGTCTATGTACAACTGACCCGTCAACTGTCGTCGGAGATGGACCCACCGTAGTAAGACTACTCAGACCCTCGAGTACCAACTAGTCATTCCTCGGTTCGAGGTTTCTTCCACAACCGACCAGACCTCCGGGTCCTATAACCTCCCACCTGTCCGCAACCTCCTTCCCCGTAGGGACGTAGATAAGGTAGGTTTGTGACCTTCGTTCTCTGTCTCGGAGTCCTGACGGGTTACATGATGGAGTCTAAATAAAAAATTAAAGAACACTCATAAAATGAATTTTATTAAAATAACTCTATTTATAAAATACAGTATTTTAAGTGAGTAAAATACACACGATTTAACGAAGTCAGTACAGGCTGAGACACACTGGGATACGTAGCTCGGGTGGTCCAAGGAGACAGGTACTCCGAGAGGTCCGTTCTTATGACCTCACCCAACGGTACGGGAGGAGGTCCCCTAGAAGAGGTTAGGTCCCTAGGTTGGGTGTAGAGATTGTAGAGGACACAACCGTCGGACCAAGAAATGGTGATCGTGGTGGACTAAAAACCATTAAAATGTGTCAACACGGTGGTAGTGGTATTGGGTCAAAATCTTGCCAAGTGAATAAGGGTTTTTCAGGGACACGGGTAAACGTCAGTAAGAGGTAGGAGTACGGGGGATCCGTTAATAAATAAATGAGAGATAGAGACACACCACCAAATCAGTGATCCCGCACAGGTTGAGAACGCTGGGGTACCTGACATACATCGGACGGTTATATGACGGACGGTTATACGACCTCTACATTCTCTGATTATATCACCATTTTTAAGGTATATGGTCACGTCCCCTTTATTCTGAGTCTAAACTAAGGACCCAACGTTTCTTAGGGACCTCATTCGTTTACCATTGGGTCCAATATCGGACCCCCCTTCCCAGTGTTTCATAGCCTGAGACGATTTCCTTGATTCGTGTGTTTGTACGTGTCCGTATGCGTGTATACGTGTGTGTGTTCTATGAAATGGGAGAAGGAACAACTGCCTGGAAATCCCAAACAGTCCAATCAAATAAGGGGAGAGAGAACAGAATACTCCGGAACTTACTGTCTGATTAATATCGAGACTGTCCTGTAGAGTTGAGTATATAGTATTAACGTCACTAATTTTTTTTTAACCAATGTCAGGATCACTTGTTCAGAAGACAATTTATTCGTGAGGGTTTTGTACACTCATCCAGAACCGAAAGAAAAAATATGAAGAACAGAAGGAGAGAACCAAGACGGGACACTTTTTACGTTTACTCGTATGTGAGTTCCGGTCAGTCCCTTCCCCCACACGGACCCGTGTACGTTTTATCCCAAAAATGTAAAAGTAAATACACCCACACCTGACTCCCAAAACTACCTGTCAACGTTCAATGTATTGTTCTTCGAGATAACTCGTACAGAAAGGGTATTAAGTCACGGCCCTCGGTCACACTCCTTAGGGCGGGCACTGTTCCAGTACTCCTTCCTTCGACTGTATGCGTTCCGCACGAGTCTGAAGTCCCTGGGGAGACCTTTAAGGATTCGTACATGGGGTTGTTTTTAGACGGCCGAAAACACGAGACGAAAAGGTGAGAAGACTGTAAAAGACCTTTTTCAGTTAAGTCCCGAAATCAGAAGACGTAAACTTTCTCACAAAGTTAGGTTTTTGGGAGACTACCGAAAGATCGGACGGACATCCTGAGCATGTCGACGCGAACACTAACAAACTCCGGAGGACTGGCGTCCTCCGTGTCCTTCGAATTTTGTAGGATCCTTACGTCCTCGAAGGCTCCTCAGTTTTAGAAATCTTATCCTGACTAATTTTCAAAGTAAAAAACCCAGTTACGAACGACGGTTTAAAAGTATAGGAAATAAAAATCTATATCAACCATATATCTTTTTGTTCATCATCTGGACCATAATCGTTGTAATCTAGAAACTCAATTCATGGAAGAAACAATATAGGGTGACGTGGAAACAAGATATCTCTACATTGAAATTACGAAATTCCTCTACGTCTAATTTCTTTTTGTGAAGTCCCCTTTGTTTTAATTGTAAGTAATTCCTTCTCTCGGTTTTTCACAATTGTTCGGAGAACCGGTCTTCTATTACATTTAGTGGACTCTGGAAAACATATGTTTTACTATATGCCTTTCTTAGACCCAACGCTTGCGATGTATTAAAACACAATGGGTAACTAGAGGCACAAAATAGTTTTCATATTTTCCGGAAGACTTGTTATTTCCTACCCCCGGTCAAAGAGCTTGATCAGAGAGCCGGACCAAAGAACCCTGAGACCGAGGGGGGTACAGAGAGAGAGAGAGAAGAAGAGAGGGGAAGGGAGAGAGACGAGAAATGAAATTGAAGTCCGACTTAGAGGTAGACCCCGCGCCTCCGAGCGGTCCAGATGAATGAACGGGGCCGACAATTCTGGGCGTGCTTTCCCTCGAATTCCGCTCCGTGGGAATCTATAAGTTCGCCCGCGGCCACCGGGTTGCATCTACCACGTTTAAGGAACAGACCTCAAAATAACCGGAAGGCGCATTTGGTTCGATAAGTCGGGAGAAGGAGGTGAATTAGAAGGATGATGCGATGTCAAAGAATTAGATTAGAATGTAATTATTTGTTTGCTCAGAAAGGTGCGGTTGCGGCAGGTGGGAAACTTAAGGGACCTAGGTGGCCCCGACCTGGGGCCGTTAAGTCAGACAATATTAGTCTACATACATAGATATCTTATAAATACTTGGGATGTCTTACCTTTTCTGATCTCTAGAGAAGTTCTTTTAATCTCTATGGTTCCCTTGTAAAGTACGTTTCTAACCGAGCTATTTCCTGTATTTTACCATACCTGGATTGTCTTCGTCTTCTATAATTCTTCTCCACCGTTCTTATGTGTCTTCTTGACATGTCTTTTATAGAGGTGTTGGTCCTATTAGTGCTACCACACTAGTGAGTGGATCTCGGTCTGTAGGACCTTACACTTCAGTTCACCCGGAATCTTTCGTAGTGATACTTGTTTCGATCACCTCCACTACCTTAAGGGTAACTCGATAAAGTTTAGGACGTTCTACTACGACACTTTCACGACGTGAGTCATACGGTCGTTTAAACCTTTTGAGTCGTCACCGGTGTCCTGACCTTTTCCAGTCAAAAGTGAGGTTAGGGTTTCTTTCCGTTACGGTTTCTTACGAGTTTGGTGTCGTGTTAACGTGAGTAGAGTGTGCGATCATTTCATTACGAGTTTTAAGAGGTTCGGTCCGAAGTCGTTATGCACTTGGTACTTGAAGGACTACAAGTTCGAGCAAAATCTTTTCCGTCTCCTTGGTCTCTAGTTTAACGGTTGTAGGCGACCTAGTACCTTTTTCCTTCTCTCAAGGTCTTTTTGTAGATAAAGAGGAAATAACTGATACGGTTTCGGAAACTGACACACCTAGTGTTGTTTGACACCTTTTAAGACTTTCTCTACCCTTATGGTCTGGTGGACTGGACGGAGAACTCTTTAGACATACGTCCAGTCCTTCGTTGTTAATCTTGACCTGTACCTTGTTGTCTGACCAAGGTTTATCCTTTTCCTCATGTAGTTCCGACATATGACAGTGGGACGGACAAATTGAATATACGGCTCATGTAGTACTCTTTGAGACCCGACCTTCTTCACCTTCGACCTTGGTTCTAACGACCCTCTTTATAGTTATTGGAGTCTATACGTCTACTATGGTGGGAATACCGTCTTTTACTTCTCCTTGATTTTTCGGAGAACTACTTTCACTTTCTCCCCTTTTTTTTTTCTTTCACTTTCTCCTCTCACTTTTTCAACCGAATTTCGAGTTGTAAGTCTTTTGATTCTAGTACCGTAGAACAGGGTAGTGAAGTACCGTTTATCTACCCCTTTGTCACCTTTGTCACAGTCTGAAATAAAAACCCCCGAGGTTTTAGTGACGTCTACCACTAACGTCGGTACTTTAATTTTCTGCGAATGAGGAACCTTCTTTTCAATACTGGTTGGATCTATCGTATACGTTTTCGTCTCTACAATGAAACGGTTGTTTCCAGACAGATAAGTTCCGATACCAAAAAGGTCACCAGTACATACCTACACTCTCAACCTGAGATTTCTTTCGACTCGTGACTTCTTAACTACGAAAAATTGACACAACGACCTTTTCTGAGAACTCTCAGGGAACCTGACGTTCCTCTAGGTTGGTCAGGTAAGATTTCCTCTAGTCAGGACCCACAAGTAACCTTCCTGACTACGATTTCGACTTTGAGGTCATGAAACCGGTGGAGTACGTTTCTTAACTGAGTAACCTTTTATGAGACTACGACCCTCCCTAACCCCCGTCCTCCTCTTCCCCTACTGTCTCTTACTCTACCGACCTACCGTAGTGGCTGAGTTACCTGCACTCAGAGTCACTTGAGGCCCTCAACCACTACCTGTCCCTCCGGACCACACGACGCTAAGTACCCCAACGTTTCTCAGCCTGTGATGACTCGCTGACTTGACTTGACTTACCCGAGGATCGACAGATTCCAATGAACTCTTGTGTCGACACGTAGTGGCCGTGTATACGACCTCAACCTCTTCGGGGACACCAATCAAACATAGGTGACACACGAATACCACGTACACGTCCTCGACCTTTTCAGAGACCAATAAAAACGTCGTATAGACACTCGAAAGGACCCGTACAGACCCTACCTTAGATCTCTAGTCAAACGTAGGAAAAGCCGATCCGGTCGGGAGAACGAACACGGATTGAAGACTGAATTGTCCAATAAAGAAACAGACATACCTGTACACAGAATACGTCTGTATATAGAAGTAAATGAAGAGAATCCATTTATAAACCTTCACCTTAACATCCCAGAATACCACTGAGAACGAACCTCTTAGGGTACCTCCCTCCTCGGACCATCCGATGTCAGGCACCCCAGCGTTTCTCAATCTGTGCTGACTCGCTGAAGTAAGTAAGTGTACCACTGATATAAGTTGTAAAATTCCTTGACAGTCTGACAAAGGGTTTCGTTCGTGTTGTAACATGTTAGGATAGTCGTCATATATTTTCAGGGTCGAAGAAGTGTAAGAGCAGATATGAACAATAACAGATAAAAAATTAGTATTAGTAAGATTACCTACACTTCACCATAGAGTAGAACTAAAACTAAAACTTAAAAGGATTACTGACAACTCATAGAAAGTGAACGAATAACCGGTAAACACATAAAGGTAACCACTTTACAGTAAGTTTAGAATACGGGTAATTTTTTTCAAACTAACACAAGAAAGTTTAAAAAACAACATACTTTTGAGTTGTACATATTTGCTGATCCTTTTAATTTTCTTAACATAAAACTCCTGGACTTCCAATTTAACCAGGTGTCGGACTCTTCTGACTCACACAAACAACGAGTCATAACAGACTGAGAAACGTTGGAGTACCTGATATTGGACCGTCCGAGGATACAGGTACCTTAAAAGGTCCGTTCTTATGATCTCACCCATCGGTAAGGAAAGAGGTCCCCTAGAAGGACTGGGTCCCCAGCTTGGGTCCAGAGGACTTAACGTCCGTCTAAGAAATGGTAGACTCGGTGGTCCCTTTGGGACCCTATCACAATTAGCACATCTCGAGGTAACAGGTTATAACGTCGGAGATCGGTGAACTCCGACACCTCGTACACTTTATACCGAACAGGTTAAACTCTACGTGACATCTCATTTTATGTGTAACCTGAAGTTTGTAAATCATACTTTTGGACTTACATTATATAAAGTTATTAAAGATTACAAAAGGAGTCGAAACTTTATATTGACTATTTATTGTAGTACATTTAAATTCCACATGTCACGTTACTAAACTTTGTACATATACACAGTTTTACTAATGGTGTTATTCCAAGTAATTGTGTAAGTAGTGGAGTGTATTGATATAAAAATATCACCATTGTAAATTTTATATGAACTTAACAACTAATGTATAACTCTACTAGTATAAAATCTATCTGACTGATTTGAACTTATATCATAATTTTAATAAAAATGGTACAAATTTGAAAGACTTTTGTGTACCGACGATATTTTAAATTTTAAGTTATGTACCAAGCGTTATATAAAGGTAACATATCATGAGAAAAACTTGGAACTGGTAGTCCCCTGAAAGGACCACTAGGTCACCAATCCCGAGACGGGAAGGTACCGTCCCCCGCATTTCCAAGTTAGGGACCAGCTCCTGGACTCGAGAACGTAAACGTCACATTTTGTTTGTTTGTTTGTTTTTGGGTTTTGTTTTGAGAACTGGTAGTCCTTAAAAATAGAAGTAAACATCTCTTTACCCTTCTATAACCATTTAAAATTTGTGCCCTTTCCATACTGATAAAAAATCCTTTTTTTTTCTTACATCACTCCTCTTGTTTAATTTATCCGTCTTAATAATTATTATTAATTCACCCGTCAAATCGTTATCAGGTCTACTTTCTACTATCAGTGAACTATTACTAACCCTTTTTGTCGAAAGACGAGTCTTAGATTGTATTAAGACCTCTTTTGTAAAAAATTTTTTTAGATACACATTCTCACATACAATTCCGTTTATAGTTTACTTACAGGAAGTGTTCCCTCGATTCTAAAATCTAAGAAGACACAGATTTCACTTCTACTTTCTAATGAACCCCGTGTTTGTGAACAAGTCCCTTCTCGGTGAATTCACCGTTGAGCTCTGGTACGGTCCATACGTGCTCTCGTCCTATTTCTGATCCGAAACTGGGACTGACTCCCTTTGGTAGCCTCACAAAACTCGTGTCCTCACTACACCGGTAACAGTAACGTGATTTTACAACAACCACAACTCCATATTAACTGTATATTGTAATATAATCAAAGTCTAAATGTTGTAATACTAGGTTATAAACATAGAAAACGTTTTGTTAACGATGTCAGTCAGTTCGTAAGTTCAGTAACGTAAAATTAATCTTCTGCTACGACCAACGACACGAGCTTTATCTGACCTCCCCCACTTTCATCCTTTTCTTTATGGTAAATTCACTTGTTAAGAAGTGAACATTCGTAAAAGTAGTAAAGATTAAAAGAGATTAAAATTTCTGTCTCATTAATTACAACACGTTATTATTTTAATAAATAAATTTTACTATTCTTATCACTTCAAATAATGTAGTAAGGAAATAAAAGAATTCTATTTAAGATTCTTTATATTCAGAACCAGTTACTCCAGTAGAAAATACTGTAGAAACTGTGTGTGTATATATATATAACGGTTTAAGGGAAGGTCTTTCAACCTGAGTCAAATACTACGACGAAAGGAGATAAACATGATCGGGAACCACCAGAAAGAGGAAGAATTTGAATTAGTTCGTCCTCGAGTTTCATACGGAAATTACTAAAAAGATTTTAATCTAGTAATAAAAGAAAGTACTTTGTAGAGAAGGGTCGTACAGGATCAAGTCGATAAGGTAACTTGAAACCTGTTTAATATATCAGAAAAGACCAACAACAAATCACCGATTTTAGGTTGAAAAACATTGGGGTACCTGACATAGTGTGGTCCGAAAGGACAGGTAGTGGTTGAGGGTCTCGAATTAGTTTGAGTACAGGTAGGTCAGTCACTACGGTAGGTTGGTAGAGTAGGAGACAGTAGGGGAAGAGGAGAACGGGGGTTAGGGAGGGTCGTAGTCCTAGATAAGGTTACTCAGTCAAGAAGTGCAGTCCACCGGTTTCATAACCTCAAAGTCGAAGTCGTAGTTAGGAAGGTTACTATTAAGTCCTGACTAAAGGAAATCCTAACTGACCAACCCAGAGGATCGTCAGGTTCCCTGAGAGTTCTCAGAAGAGGTTGTGGTGTTAAGTTTTCGTAGTTAAGAAGTCACGAGTCGAAAGAAATACCAGGTTGAGAGTGTAGGTATGTACTGGTGATCTTTTTGGTAGTGAAACTAATCTCTCTGGTAACAACCGTTTCATTGCAGAGACGAAAAATTCTACGACAGGTCCAACCAGTATTGGAAGGAAAGTTCCTCGTTCACAGAAAATTAAAGTACCGTCGTTAGCGGTGGACGTCACTAAAACCTCGTGGGGGGGGGGTTTATTAGACA
Source organism: Capra ibex (assembly GCA_006410555.1). NCBI lineage: Eukaryota > Metazoa > Chordata > Mammalia > Artiodactyla > Bovidae > Capra > Capra ibex. The sequence goes on along the minus strand of SJYO01040301.1, from coordinate 37,862 downwards.
GTGACAAAGGTAACATAGGGGTAGATAAACGGTACTTCGCTAACCTAGTCTACAGTACTAGAATTAAAAGAGTTACAACTCAAATTCGGTCGAAAAAGTGAGAGGAAAAAGTGAAAGTAGTTCTCCGAGAAATCAAGAAGAAGGGAAAGACGGCATTCCCATAACAGTAGATGCATAGACTCCAATAACTATAAAGAGGGTCGTTAGAACTAAGGTCGAACACGAAGGAAGTCGGGCCGTAAAGCGTACTACATGAGACGTATATTCAATTTATTCGTCCCACTGTTGTATGTCGGAACTACATGAGGAAAGGGCTAAACCTTGGTCAGACAACAAGGTACAGGTCAAGATTGACTACGAAGAACTGGACGTATGTCTAAGAGTCCTCCGTCCACTCCACCAGACCATAAGGGTAGAGAACTTCTTAAAAGGTGTCAAACAACACTAGGTGTGTGTCCGAAACCGTATCAGTTATTTCGTCTACAAAAAGACCTTGAGAGAACGAAAATGCTATTAGGTCACCTACAACCGTTAAACTTGAGACTAAGGAGACAGAAAAGATTTAGGTCGAACTTGTAGACCTTCAAGTGTCAAGTGCATGACAACTTCGGACCGAACCTCTTAAAACTCGTAATGAAACGATCACACACTCTACTCACGTTAACACGTCATCAAACTTGTAAGAGACCGTAACGGAAACAAACCCTAACCTGACTTTCGGCTGGAAAAGGACAGGACACCGGTGACGACTCAAAAGGTTTAAACGACCGTATAACTCACGTCGTGAAAGTGTCGTAGTAGAAAATCCTAAATTTTATCGAGTTAACCTTAAGGTAGTGAAGGAGATCGAAACAATAATCACTGCGAAGGAGTCCGGGTGAACTGAAGTGTAAGGTCCTACAGACCGAGATCTACTCACTAGTGTGGTAGTACTAATAGACCCAGTACTTCTAGAAAAAACATATCAAGAAGACACATAAGAACGGTGGAGAAGACTTATAGAAGACGAAGACAATCCAGGTATGGTAAAGACAGGAAATAACTCGGGTAGAAACGTACTTTACAAAGGAACCACAGAGATTAAAAGAACTTCTCTAGAGATCAGAAAGGGTAAGATAACAAAAGGAGATAAAGAAACGTAACTAACGACTCCTACCGAAAGAAGAGAGAGGAACGATAAGAAACCTTGAGACGTAAGTTTACCCATATAGAAAGGAAAAGAGGAAACGAAAATCGAAGAGAAGAAAAGAGTCGATAAACATTCCGGAGGAGTCTGTTGGTAAAACGGAAAACGTAAAGAAAAAGAACCCCTACTAGAACTAGTGACGGAGTACATGTCACAGTACTTGAAGACAGGTATCAAGAAGTCCGTGAGACAGATAGTCTATATTACGGAACTTAGATAAACAGTAAAGGTGACACATTAACATTCCTTAAACTAAATCCAGTATGGTATATCAGATCACCAAAAGGGAGGAAAGACGTTAAATTCAGAATTAAAACATTATTCCTTAAGTACTAGACTCGGTGTCAGTCGAGGACCAGAACACAAAAAACGACTGATATATCTCGAAGAGGTAGAAGCCGACGTTTCTAGTTAGACTAAAACTATAATTGGTAGACCACTACAGGTACACATCTCAGAAGAGAACACAACAACCTTCTCCCACAAACGATACTGGTCACGTAAGAGAACCTTTTTGAGATAATCGGAAACGGGACGAAATAAAACATGAGTATCCGGATTAAACGGGCAATGAGGTCCATAGAGAACTGAAGAATGAAAATGTAAGGTCACGAGATACTACTTTTCCTGTAACAAAACCCCACAATAAAGATCTTCCAGAATATCCAGAAGTATCTTGACAAGTTGAAGTCGAAGAAGTCGTAATGACCAACCCCGTATCTGAACCTAATGACATTATAACTTACCGAAGGGAACCTTTGCTTGTCTCTAGTAACACAGCAAAAACTCTAACGTGGGTTCATGACGTAAAACCTGAGAACAACTGATACTCCCGATGAGGTAAAGCAGATTCCCTAAGAACGGGCGTCATCATCTATATTACCATAGACTTAATTTAAGTGGGTAAGGTCAGGTAAAATGAAGTGACTAAGGATTTTACAACTACAAATGAGAACGGTAAAGGACACACTGGTGAAGGTTAAATGGAACTAAGACTCTATAACTCTTGGGGTACTTGTCACAGAGGACCTCAAACGAGTTTAAGTACAGGTAACTTAGTCACTATGATAGATTGGTAGAGTAGGAGACGGTGGGGGAAGAGGAAAACGGAAGTTAGAAAAAGTCGTAGTCTCAGAAAAGGTTACTCAGTTAAAAAGCGTAGTTAACCGGTTTCATAATCTTGTCACATTTCTTAAACGAACGATCACGTCCTCTATGTTCTCTACGTCCAAGCTAAAGACCCAGCCCTTCTAGGGGACCTCATCCTATACTGTTGGGTGAGGTCATAAGAACTGACCTTTTAAGGTACCTATCTCCTTTGACCACCCGATGTTAAGTACCAAGTACCAGTCCGCACCGACTCGTCACGTACGTGCGTGCGTAAAGGAAAAGACCAATTACGATTGTTAAATAATTCAAAAAGAACAAGGATTTCTACATCCTTGGAACAGTTTAACCCTGTAATAACTAAAGGTGAAATTATAAAAAATTCACCTTAACTTATTGTTTGGGTTTTATTCAAATCCTGTCCTTTAGACCCATTAAAAAACTTCAATAACAACCTATAATTGGAAAACCACTTAAAAATTAGTCATTAGTCTCCTAACGATTTTGGGTTTTCTTTTGAGTAATGTTCAACCGTGTTAATACTCCCGTCTCATTTACAATGTGAAAAACCACTTCCTAAAAAGTCTTTATGAAGTTCTAATCTGTGATCGGGAGGTCAAAAAGTCTTACTTCGGAGAAAATGTTTCTGAAAAAAAATTGGACTCTTCGGAATTACTCTTTAGACCTTTATAAACAAGCATCTTTTTTTTTCTATTTGATGTCATACAAATATTCATACGTACGTATATAAATTCATATTAAAGAGAAAGAGAGACAAGGGACCTCTTAGTGACCCACCTTAATTAAAATTCTCTGGTAACGGGTCCGGGGAGTTTCCAATTTAATTTAACTCCTTACGATGACGTTAAACTAATACAAAAGTAGTAAAGTTTAAACAGTAGATCATATCTAAAATCAGGATAAAAGTATACAGACATATCCAGTGGATTTTCGGAACAAGTTTTAACATAAAAAAAAAAGAGAGTACTCATTAAAGAGAGTGATCCATTGGAAACAGAAGATACCTGTATTATCTCCACAAATAAATCTTTATCGTTTCCTCTTACCTGAGATAAAACACTGTATAACTCAGTATTCTATCTTAATGCGAACACATGAGTCGTCGACTGGAAAAGAAAAAGGGTTGAATCTCCGACTCTTCTCCTAACTGGACGACAACAACACACCTCACATTTCTTGGACCCGAGGGTCTGTCTATCTTCCTCTCCCACTGGTGTCTGTCCCACTCTAAATTTCGATCAGTCGTTCGTTCTTTTTATTTAAAGATAGTGTCTGAACGGGGATTACAGAGGGTAAAGACTTGTGTAAGGAATACAATTTAACGAGAAATGACTAAGAAGGTCTTAAAATAAGGAAGGAGGAGGTTGTGAGGTCGAAACGTAGTCTGTAATGGTGGACGATGAGAGAACAACACGAACTGAGGTCTACGTACCAAGTGAGAAAGAGCTGTTTTTACATAGAAGTCCGACGGACAGTAAGAAGGGTCAAGATAAGGACGTAGTAAAACCACTAAATTTATGGCGACTAAGAGTAAGAAACACCAAGGCATTTCAGGGGTATTTCACGACGTGAGTTATACGGTCGTTTAAACCTTTTGAGTCACCACGAGTGTCCTGACCTTTTCCAGTCAAAAGTAAGGTTAGGGTCTTTTCCGTTACGGTTTCTTATAAGTTTGACGACGTGTTAACGTGAGTAGAGTGTACGATCGTTCATTACGAGTTTTAAGAGGTTCGGTCCGAAGTTGTCATGTACTTGGCTCTTGAAGGTCTACAAGTTCGACCTAAATCTTTTCCGTCTCCTTGGTCTCTAGTTTAACGGTTGTAGCCGACCTAGTAGCTTTTTCGTTCTCTCAAGGTCTTTTTGTAGATAAAATAACTGATGTGGTTTTGGAAACTGACACACCTAGTGTTATTTGACACCTTTTGAGACTATCTCTACCCTTATGGTCTGGTGGACTGGATGGAGGACTCTTTAGACCTACGTCCAGTTCTTCGTTGTCAATCTTAACCTGTACCTTGTTGTCTGACAAAGGTTTAACCCTTTCCTCATGCAGTTCCATATATAACAGTGGGACGAATAAATTGAACATACGTCTCATGTAGTATACTTTAGGGCCCGACCTACTTCGTGTTCCACCTTAGTTCTAACGGTCCTCTTTACAGTCATTGGAGTCTATATGTTGTCTCTTCCGTTACTGTGGGGTGAGGTCATGAGAACGGACCTTTTAGGGTACCTGCCTCCTCGGACCTTCCGACGTCAGGTACCCCAGCGACTCCCAGACTGTGCTGACTCGCTTAAGTGAAAGTGAAAAGTGAAAGTATGTAACCTCTTCCTTTACCGTTGGGTGAGGTCACAAGAACGGACCCCTTAGGACCCCTGCCCTCTCGGACCACCCGACGGGAGATACCCCAGCGTGTCTCAGTCTGTGCTGACTTCACTGAATCATCGTCGTCGTCTATATGTCTACTGTGGTACGAATGCCATCTTTCCCTTCTCCTTGATTTCTCGGGGAACTACTTTCACTTTCTCCTGTCACTTTTTCGATCGAATTTTGAGTTGTAAGTCTTTTGATTCTAGTACCGTAGACTAGGGTAGTGAAGTACCGTATATCTACCCCTTTGTTACTTTTGTCACTGTCTAAAATTAAAAAACCCGAGGTTTTAGTGACGTCTACGACTCCCGTCGGTACTTTAATTTTCTGTGAACGAGGAACCTTCTTTTCAATACTGGCTGGACCTGTCGTAGAATTTTTTGTCTCTGTAATGAAACGGTTGTTACCAGACAGAATAGTTTCGATACCAAAAAGGTCCCCAGTACATACCTACACTCTCAACCTGATATTTCTTTCGACTCGTGACTTCTTAACTACGAAAACTTAACACCACAACCTCTTCTGAGAACTCTCAGGGAACCTGACGTTCCTCTAGGTTGGTCAGGTAGGATTTCCTTTAGTCAGGACTTATCAGTAACCTTCTTGACTTCGACTTCGACTTTGAGGTCATGAAACCGGTGGACAACCCTTCTTGACTGAGTAACCTTTTCTGGGACTACGACCCTTTCTAACTTCCGTTCACCTCTTCCCCTGTTCTCTCCTACTCTACCAACCTACCGTAGTGGCTGAGCTACCTATACTCAAACTCGTTCGAGGCCCTCAACCATTACCTGTCCCTTCCGACCACTCCACGTCAGGTACCCCAGCGTTTCTCAGTTTGTACTGACTCGCTGACTTGACTTGTGACTTAATCACTCGTGACTTTATCACTACACAGGAAGACGTGACAAACCCAGGTCCCTTTCGTTCAGGGGACAGAAACTACAGACACCGTTCCCATGGGATACAAGGTCTAAGCTTGTTGGACTTTACATCATTTATAGTACTGTAACCCTAGTATTGAAACTCCTTTACAAGTAAAATCGGGACTCAACTAGGTCCAGACGGACAGTCTTCCTGAAGTCTCAGGACACAGGGATGTCTGACGTCACTAGTTACTTACACCCTACAACACAGACAAAGTAAACAGTACTCCGGAACCAGACCCCCTTGACGAGGACTGACCCCGACGACCCGTGACCGCACGTGCTTACCCCGAAAGTAGTGTCCGTGGTATACTTTTCAACAACCCTTAGACACACACACCACAGAAACACAGGTCCACTGGATAGGTATAGAACCTACAACAAGACTCCGTCGAAACGTAAAGGATGTACCCATACCCCCGTTATATTCGACACGCCGACCCATGGACTACTCACAGTACACTCAAAGGATAGTGACAACATGGTTTACTGATATTTGAATCATGGAATTTTGTTACATTTGCATAATGACATTTCAAAATATCCTATATCTTCAGATAGTACCTAGAGTACCTCGATCCTAGTTCCACAGTCATCCAGAGAGAAGGAAAGATCCGAAATCCCCTCCTAGGTAAAAGATCGGAGGATGTAAGGAACCGAACAACAGAGAGGTAGAAATTTCAGTTGTTGTCACCTAACTCAGGTAGAGTGTCACGTAGTGAGATTAGAGAAAACGGAGGGAGAAGATGAAAATTCCTAAGGACACTAACGAAATCCGGGTAGACCTGTTAGGTCTTATTAGAGGGATAAAATTCCAGTCGACTAATAGTTGTAAGTAAGGTAGATGTTAAAATTAAGAGAAAGAGTAAATTGTATTGTATAAGTGTCCAAGACCCCTAATCCAGTACCTGTATAAACCTCACGGTACTAAGACGAATGACGTCCATGGTCTACCTTACTGCTACGACAAAGGACAGGAGATTGGAAGATACTTCCCCACATTTACCTCTACTTTCGGACGTTACACAGAACTTAGACTAACGATCAAACTTAGACGTTGGTGACGACAGAGTCACGGATAATCTTGTTACAAAACTCTCCCACCTAAAAATGACCCTTGTAATGTGTACAAGTTCGTGTTAAATAATTCAGAGACTTCCCCAGACGATAAGACTATTAACTGATTAAAGAATTAACAAGTCGAGGGTTCTATAGAAAGGAAAAGTTTTGGAGACTTCTATTAAAATTCTACGACCTATTACCCAAGGACCCTGAGACTATCGATAAGTTTAGAGGTTTCGAAATCCTGAAAAGAACCGGTAGTCTTTCTTAACTTTCGATGACAAAAGAAAATCTCCTTTTTTTTATAAAAATTGGACACACTATATTTAAAATTTACTTCGGTCATACGATTCGACCCGACGACATTTTACTAAAAGTAGTAACGTGAGTAACACAGTTGGTCTAGAAACCGAGGTTTATACGACCAGAACATTTTTAGAATAAAGTCGACAGTCCCATTAGTTTTACTAAAGTTTTCGAAAGGGACTTATGACGTAACTTCATTTTATTATTCTATACGATAGTTTACAGTCTGAGATGTCTTCCTTTTATGGTCTATATCCGTCGAAAACGAAAAAAAAAATTTCAGATAAAATAATTGAAGAAGTAAACGTATATTAAAACTTGTCTGATAAGGACTTTATATGTCAAAGTTTCAGTCAATCCACCGAAAGTTAGGTTTTAACTTAAACCCTACTGTATTAATCTGTGTCTTAATATCTTGTTATAAAAGAAATAATTTCAATAGAAAACTACGACGTCAAACAAAACACACTACCCTGAAAATATTACAACAACATAACACACACGTCTCTTTTTTTACTACCGATGTCCAAAATAGGAAATTTTAAAACTATGATGTCTAAACGTAAAGATTTTGAGACACCGGATGTCTACAGAAATTCGATGTACTAGAATAAGAAGATAATATCGTATGTTTACAACAACTACAACACCTACTGTATCTACACCTTTACTCCCATTTTAAAACCTCTCTTGAGTGACTCATCAGTTTCCCAATCCGTCTTTTAACGAGTTTTCTTTGAACATAAAATTTTATAATGGATCGCTTCAGTTCCAACTTTTGATTTTGTTGGGTTCTAGTACTCCGATCTAGAAAAACCTCTGTAGGACTCCTATTTTTATGGTCCAAACGACAACACACTCGACCGACGAGATCTCGTCGACCCCCTTACAAAAGTAGGAGGGGTACAGAGAAGGAGTTACTTTCGGAGAGTTGTTGGAAGGACAGACAGGGTCCGAGGTGGAGGCTGGTGACGACATAAGTTTGGAGATAAGAAGGGTGAGAACCGCAACTAAGAACTACAGGTAAGTAGGTAGAAAGATAGGTTGTTCCAAAACAACTCGTGGTGAAATATTTTTTCAGTTAATATCTTCTTAGTTACTTCAACCCTTACTATGACTAGACATGATAGAGCAGTGAGTCTGGATCCCTTTTCTCCTTTATCTAGTTGAGTGACTAAAGTCCCCAGACTCAGAACGGTAGAAGTAAGCACGGCTGATGGAAACACACAGTTCGTGACCGTCCCATAATTCTATTTCTTCTATAGTTAATCGTTTAACGTTTACTCCTGGTTAATTAACCCCAACTTCTACCCCCTCCACCCTTCCCTCTCCAATCCGATCTTTTTTTCCCTGATCTGTATAAACACTCCACTAACCTTGAAAGGTAGTGGTAAAGTACACGAATGATAGACAATCATCGACGGGAGAGTTTAAAGATCCTGTAAGATAGTGAGACATTGATCATTTCTCTGGAAAGGGAAGGTTGGAGTAAGGGTAAGAGGTGACCCCCTGGTACTGATAGAGACAGAGGTAAGAGACCTAGGTTTGAAAAGGTATACAGGACAGATATACAGAAGGCAGGGTGAGACGATACCGTCTCAGGAGAAGATTCCCGGTAGAACGGTGAACTAATTGGTCAATTACTTCTACGTATTTTCCCTTGTAAGTAGGACGTCCGGCATGTAGTGACGAGCACTGAGATTACCTTAAATCGTCTAGGTGTCCCGAAAATGATGGTTTGTATGTGTGGTACACTGACCAATGGAAAATCATCAGAACTATCCTTGAAACGGTTTTATGACGAGGGTCAAGTCCTCGTCGGTCATTTACCGAGAACACGTTTAAGGACATGTCATTTACCGTCCTTCTACCGTATGTCGAAATCGATGTCACAGAGAGACGTCATTCCCTGTCACTGAAGTCTTTATCGTTGTCATTTTGTGTAATGTTTTTTACCGGAGTTATGAAAAGTCGAGGAAAGTCGTTCTCTACCTCAGATAAAGGACCAGGAACTTTGACTCCGACTGAACCCCTGAACGACGCTGGTCACTGTAGTTCACTCAAGGTTTGATTCCGTAGTTCTCCGGCACGTCGAAGATGAAAAAAACAGGGCCCTGGAACACTAAGTCCGTTAGGACGACTCACTGCTTTTCGTGTACCCGACAGTGAGGTCGGATGGTTGGTGGTTTGTGTACTTGCTCTGGTGTAATCTGGTAGGTCAGTAATCGACAAGTGGTCGACGGAGGCCTTCGTGTGTGTTCAGGTCGTCCCTTGATGACTCGATCGAGACTAGTCTTATTGGTCGGTCGAGGGTCTTAGTGCTCGATTTATGTATCATCAACAAAATTAGATGATCCTTGACGATACTCGTCAGTTTACTTTACTAACACTATGATAAAAATTTGTCCTTTTTACCCTACCTAAGTCGTCATCTCACCTCACCCCAGATATTTTAAACTGAAACACTGGGTTTCTCCTCTTATTCACTTCTTTTGTCCTATACTTCTACATACATAGATTTTGATGGGTCTTTCGTGTTTAGAGAACGGTCGTAAACGATACTTTTTAGGTCTCATAAACTTAATCAGACTTATAGAAAACTAATAATAATAAATTCAAATAAACCGACACGGTCCAGAATCAACACTGTGAGTCCTAGATGATCAACGAAGTACACCCTAGATCAAGGGACTGGTTCCTAGTTTGGGTCCAAGGGACGTAACCCTCGTACCTCAGAATCGGTGACCTGGTGGTCCTTTCAGGACCTGACTCATAGAATTTGTGTGGATGATCATACTTCCTTCTATCAGGGTCAAGATCTACCATGAGTTGTATTTACCGTATACAGAGTCAAGTGTAGTTTGACTCTAAATTTTCAACAACTAGAACCAACTATAGACAAATATCCATACTATACGAACTCCCGTTAAAAAAAAAGGACTTTCCTCTCCCCCAAGAAACAATGAAACATACTGGACTCACGTAGACCCTTGTGTGTACCAAGTCAGAGACTCGTTACAATAGAAGTTTTCGTCACACACCGTCTTTTTGTATTAACTGTCGTTAAGTATAGACATGAGTCAGAGAACCTCCTTTTCTTTTCGGTTTTCCCCCTCATGTAATTACGATTGTTTCGAATTTTCTCGTAGAAGAAAGTCAAGTCAAGTCAGCGAGTCAGTACAGGCTGAGAAACGCCGGGGTACCTGACGTCGTATGGTCCGGAGGGACAGGTAGTGGTTTAAGTCCTCGAATGAGTTTGAGTACAGGTAGCTCAACCACTACGGTAGGTTGGTAGAGTAGGAGACAACAGGGGAAGAGGAGGACGGAAGTTAGAAAGGATCGTAGTCCCAGAAAAGGTTACTCAGTCAAGAAACGTAGTCCACCGGTTTCATAACATCAAAGTCGAAGTCGGGAAGGTTACTTGATAAGTCTTGACTAAAGGAAATCTTACCTGACCAACATAGAGGAACGTCAGGTTCCCTGAGAGTTCTCAGAAGAGGTTGTGGTATCAAGTTTTCGTAGTTAAGAAGCCGCGAGTCGAAAGAAATATCAGGTTGAGAGTATAGGTATGTACTGATGACCTTTTTGGTATCGAAACTGACCTACCTGGAAACAACCGTTTCATTGTAGAGACGAAAAATTATACGACAGATCCAACCAGTATCGAAAAGAAGGTTCCTCGTTCGCAGAAAATTAAAGTACCGACGTGAGTGGTAGATGTCACTAAAACCTCAGGGTTTTTTGTTCTCAGAGAGTGACAAAAGTAACAAAGGGGTAGAAAAACGGTTCCTCACTACCCCTGGGCTACGGCACTAGAATCAAAAGACTCACAACTCAAAATTCGGTTGAAAAAGTGAGAGGAGAAAGTGAAAGTAGTTCTCCGAGAAATCAAGAAGAAGTGAAAGACGGTATTTCCACCACAGTAAACGCATAGACTCCAATAACCATAAAGAGGGACGGTAGAACTAAGGTCGAACACGAAGTAGGTCGGGTCGTAAAGTGTACTACAAGAGACGTACTACGGCCCTCGGTCGCACTCCTTAAGGTGGGCACTGTTCCAGTACGCCGTCTCGAGACTACCGTTCCGATTAGTCTGGAGTCCAAAAGGGGGACCTTAAAGGACTCGTAGGTGGGGGGGTTTTTATTCTTAGACGGACGAAAAAGTGAGAAGACTATAAGAGACCTTTTTCAGTTTAGTCCCGAAATCAGAAGACGTAAACTTTCCCTACAAAGTCGAATTTGGGGGAGACTATTGAGAGATCGAACGGATTGTCCAAGGGGGCCTGGAGAATGTCGAACACTTAACGAATGTCGGGGGGTTGGTACTCTCCGTGTTTCGAATTTCGTAGAATTTCTATGTCTCGGAAAAGATTTCTCAATTTTTAGTACGACCATCTCCCAAAAGTGGACAGAGAATATGTGTAGATCTACACATATTCTCTGTCTCGTATATGTCGTGGNCTTTTTCTATATATCATCAAAACTACAATCGTTGTGATCTGAAAACTCAATTAATGAAAAGAGAAACAATATATAGTGACGTGAGGAGAACACAGGAACGATACATTCTTACATTGAAATAAATCACGAAAGACTCTCCCCGTGGTCTGAAACCCTTCTAGTTGTGTTTATTCAGAAGACCAACTGTTTGGGAATAGTCTTTTTTCCGACATTTTACAATTAACCGGGAAAACCGACCTTCTACTACATTTAATGGATTCTGTATGTTGATCCATACGTCTCTCTTCGGACCAAAACTATTCTCAGACCCGACGATTGCGACGTATTGAAACATAATGGGTAACTAGAGGTACAAAATAGGTTTCATATTTTCCGGAAGACTTGTTATCTCCTGCCCCGGTCAGCGACCTGACCAAAGGGGACACAGAGGAGAGATTAAAGACCGACTTAAGGGTACACCCCACACCTCCGAGTGGTACAGATGAATGAACAGGGCCGAAAATTCTAGGTACGCTCCCCCTCGGGTTCCACCCCGTGGGGGGTTATAAGTTCTCCTGGGACCACCGGATTACATCTACCACGTTCGAGGAACAGACCTTGAAATAACCGAAGGGTGCATTTGGTTCAATAAGTCGGAAGAAAGAGGTGAATTAAAAGGATGATGTGATAAAGAAGGATTAGATTAGAATATAAAGATATAATTATTTATTGATTCAAGAACGGTTACGGCAGGGTCGAAGCTTAAGGGACCTAGGTGGCCCCGACCTGGGGCCGTCGTATATTCAATTTATTCGTCTCACTGTTATATGTCGAAACTACATGAGGAAAGGACTAAAACTTGGTCAGACAACAAGGTACAGGTCAAGATTGACAACGAAGAACTGGACGTATGTCTAAAGAGTTCTCCATCCAGTCCACCAGACCATAAGGGTAGTGAAATTCTTAAAAGGTGTCAAACAACACTAGGTGTGTCATGAACGCACGTAGAAGAAATCTGTAGAAATAAGAAGAGTCAGAAAGATATTACGGAACATCGTCGTGAGGATTCTTGAGAGACCTTCACCGAGTACTTTTATATTTTACAAGAGAAGGGTAAAAGCGATATCAGAAACTTTTGAAGGTACCTTGTTTTTCTGTACCGAAAAACCAGAGAACTGATACTCAGAGGTCAGTTCATATCTCGATTTCTAGAGAAAGAACAGGACAGTAGATTTGAAAGGGGAGTAGTGACACTATAAGGGAGTAAGTGAATGAGGAAGAAAAGGTAGGGATACAAGTACGTGTCACTACAGAAGGATTTTGATCACGAGGGTCGTAGACTGAGAGACACTATGTAAACCCGAAGACCCCACCCATTAGATAGAAATAAAGAGATTTTTAGTAGAGTAAAGGGTCTAAAGTATGAGTTATCCTCTTTGAACTGTAAATTGAGGGTTCATTCTCAGGAAGAAATCTTGATCCCTCTTTCACCTTTCCCGACTTTATAAGTACGCATATATATATATATATATATGTGTGTGTGTGTGTGTGTGTGTGTGTGTGTGTGTATATATATATATCGGAATACACTAAAACCTAATAAATTTATACTTTATTACACTAATTTTTGTATGAATTTTATAGAGTAAAGATCCTGTTTTAAACTTTATTAAACCTGGAGGGGTTTACTCTTTTCTTTTATTAGTGTGTACAAATTTCGACCACTTGATTAACCTTTGCTATGATGACGACGCCATCGGCTATTTGTCTTGACGTACCACGATAAGAAACAGTCGGGATGTCCTTTCAATAAGAACTTAATATCTTCAAAATTAATACTTTCTATGAGACCTTTTATGGGATCATATTCGACTGAAGCGATAAGACGGGAGAACACCGAACGAAAACACGAACTCCATGTCGCCTCCCCTGACCCCTTTCGATTTTCCTCCCAGTCTAAAACTTAGAAGTACTCTTTCCCCTCTTAGTCTGTGACCTACTCGACGAAGTTCCAGGTACACTGTCACCCGTAGTGACACTTTCCTGTTCCCGGTCACAGGGGTAAAGAGACACCGTGCGTCCTGGTGTTACTGCAAAAGTTTTGACCGTTGAGACCCTGTTCCTCCCCTTCGGCCGTTCCTACAAGGCTCTACAGGTAGTCGGTACAGTCGAAATTCAGAGGGGGATCACCGACGTAATCCTTTCTGTAGCTACGTTCCTTACATACAATCAGCGAGTCACCGGAGAACTTGAGAAAAGTTGGGATGCCTGACTTCGGACGGTCCAAGGAGACTGGTACCCTAAGAGGTCCACTCTTATGGCCTCACCCATCGGTAAGGGAAGAGGTCCGCTTTCCTGACACTTTTACCATCCACGACTGTTTGGTCAGGTACCCCTGTCCTCTCCGTAGAAAACTTCCGAAAATAACTATGAAACCCCACCCTCCTACAAAAACTCCCGGACACACTCGTCCTTCTCAAGTTACGTTCTTGAAACTCTACGACCACTATTAGTGGGACTTAAATACCTGTCCGATGAAACTGGAACCTTAAGAGTACGATGGACAGGTGTGGTCATACCATCGAAACGAGGAATAAGAGAACAACCCGCAGTCGATAAAATGAATTGAGAGAGTGGAGACTAAGGAAGGAACATCTTACCTCCGTTTCTTAGTGTTTCTCTAAAAACACTCTTAAGTCGTAACGGTACCTCTACCCTACCCGCTCTTCCTCACCCGACGCCACGCCTCGTCTGGGATGAAGAACTGACTGACGACGTCAGGGACGTACTAGCGTCCCACCCATTGGTCTACTTAAGTCCGGGTCGTCGAGGTCCTGTCCCTCTGCTCCGGTCGCAAAGAGGTCTCTGGGTCGTACCGGGTAAGGAGAGACGTTGTTCCCTAGTCACGATGTCTTTGACCGCGACACCCGTCGCCCCTATCACCGAGGGACCAGTACTACCCAGAAGGGAGTGGGCCTCTGGGTTTCAACGATGGATTCACTTGAATGGGAGGACGAATGCACTCTCACACAAGGTACCTGTGTCGGATCGTCCTTCTACGTCGGAAAATACAGAGTGACCGACGACTGGGTGGTCAACCTACTGTCGTAGGGGTACCCGAAAGGACAAAGTCAAGACCGTCGGGAGGCAGTCACCGGAGAGTGGCAGTCCTCGTCGGACATGTAGTCGTCGTCCCACCGACGGTCGTTATTCGAGCACGAGAGGTCGTTGGTGTAATCGTGTCAGGCGTCGGAGAGTCCCCCCTGCCACTCGTGGATTAGACTCCTGTAGGTGATACACGTCCACGGACACCGACTGTGTGGATGAAACGTCGAGACACTGAAGCTGGGGTGTCGTCTGGTGTAGTGTTCCACCTCTCCTTCGTCCCGCGATGGGACGGCACTACACGACGACCGACTCGGGGAGACGGTGGGGGACAGAGCGGATAGTACTTCATGGTCCGGTACCGGGACGACCTGTGGGTGTGTACCTGGTTCAGGACGGTCGAGTAGGAGGTCGGGTTTTTACCGAAAACCCTTGTCGAGTAGATGATACTCAAGGTCGACAAACCGTTCTTGTGGTACTGGTACCAGTGAAGGGGGTACCTGCACTAGGGACTGTAGATCCTCTCCCTCCAGACAGACTACCAAGGTGACACTCGGTAAGACGGTCGGGACCCCAGTCTTCATCTCTAGACGGTGACTAGGAGGTGGTTCTAGAGACGAATTTGTAAAAAGAAAACAACTATGTCTTTTTGATCTACTACGGAAAACATTCCCGTGGCTTTTTCCTTCTCACGACATCGAGAATTAGAATAGTAAGTATAAAAATTTCTAAGTCGAATGATTTACATTCTATCATTTCTATTCAAAGGATGGGTCACTCACTGTCTACGACTTGGTACACCACGGGTACAGTTCCCCTGGTCACGGGTTACGTACACCGTTTGGACCTTAGGACGTCAGGAGGGGTGTCGGTTGATTGGGTCCTTACTCAGACGGTGTTAGGACAGAGTAAGAAAACTTGGACTTCGGTCGGAATTCGTAGTACCTCGGAGAGTACGAAGAGTGTCATTCACGGTTGGAGAACCCATTCATCTGAAGTTCGTCACGAGGTCTTCGGGACCCCCCGGGGTTCGGTTGGGACGTAGGTGGAAGTCGGTGGTCCCGGGTCGAGACCAAGAGATCTAACATGAATACGTATTCTATCAAAAGTTTCCTTCGTAAGTCAACATATTTTAATTTTTTTTATATATATATAAATCGTGGCGACATGTACCGTTCGCGAGGAGGTCGAAAACTACTTTCTACCGTCACCAGAGACAGAGTCCCGTACACACCTCTCGTCCAGACCGTAACCCGGAGTCTCCAAGGAACGTGTCCGGAGCCGGGTCTTCCGACCTCGATACCTGACCGGACCGACCGGTGTTCCCAGGTGTCGCCGTACACGGACTCCCCACTTACTCACCCGGGATAGTCATCTGTGACTTTAGGTCTCAACAAGGTTGGGAGGTCAACACGTTCCTAGACCCGTTTCTGGTAGATAAGATTGGGTACCCAAAAGTTTGTTTTCGTGTTGACGGTACATACCCAAGTCTTGGGGTACCTCCGGTTTAAGGGAAAGAGAGGTTTGGGTGACGAGACGGTGAAGGTACTTCACGGACGGGTACCCACAGTGAAATCCTAGCTCCCTCTGACTAGAGTGAAAGAGGTACTTATTTGTCTGGGTGTTTACGGTCCCGCTCACACCCCTCCGGGGGTGTTTCGTCTTCTTTGGATAGACCTTCTTTAGGTCCACCTTTTAAAGAAACTTTCGTAAAAAGAAAAAAAAAAAAAAAAAAAAAAAAAAATTAAAAAATAAAAAAAAAAAATTAAAATTTTAGTAATTAAGAATGTACGCAAGGGTTTGTACTTGGGGGGAGGGTGGAGGGAGGGGTGGTGTAGAGAGACCCAGTAGGGGTACGTGGTCGGGGTTCGTTCGACGTGGGATGCAGTCTGTACCTGACCGCTAAGTTAAGAATGTACTGTCATATGTACAATATTAAGGGTAAGAGGGTTTAGTAGGGTGGGAGAGGGAGAGGGAGACTCAGGTTTTCAGACCATATGTGTAGACACAGAAAAAAGGACAGAACGTATGTCCCAGTAGTAACGGTAGAAGGATTTAAGGTATATATACACAATCATATGACATAACCACAAAAAGAAAGACCGAATGAAGTGAGACATATTAACCGAGGTCAAAGTGGGTAGAGTAGTCTTGACTAAGTTTACTTAAGAAAAATTGCCGACTTTCGTAAAAAGAATTTCTCTTCAAATAAACCCATATAAAACAAAGTTAAAGATTTTACAAATTCAATTGTATGGTACTTTACTTGAAAGAAGACGTATTTCAAGACACTCAAAACTGTGTAAACACATTGATGGAGGTGTTAGTCCCTGGTCTCTTTAATACAGTGGGGATTATAAGGGAATACGGTGGGGAAACGGGGTGGGGTTGGAGACCGTTTGTTAAGAGACAAGAGGTAGGGATATCTAAACGGAAAAGGGGAACACCGACAAATCAACGTGTCAACACAGACTGAAGAACACTGAAACACCTGACTTCGCACGGTCCGAAGGGACAGGAAGTGGTAGAGGACCTCGAACGAGTTTAAGTGCAGGTATCTCAACCACTACGGTAGGTGGGTAAAGTAGGAGACAACGGGGGAAGAGGAGGACGGAAGTTAGAAAGGGTCGTAGTCCCAGAAAAGGTCACTCAGTCAAGAAGTGTAGTCCACCGGTCTCATAATCTTGAACTCGAAGTCGTAGTCAGGAAAGTTACTTATAAGTCTCAACCAAAGGAAATCGGACCTGACCAAACTAAAGGAACGACAGGTTCCCTGAACGTCCTCAGAAGAGGTTGTCGTACGAAGGTTTCATAGTTAAGAAACCGAGAATTGGAAGAAATACCAGGTTGAGAGTGTAGGTATATAGTGATGACTTTTGTAGTATCGAAGCTGATATACCTGGAAACAACCTTTTCACTACAGAGACGGAAAAATTATACGATAGACCTAGACAGTATCGAAAAGAAGGTACCTCGTTCGTAGAAAATTAAAGTACCGACGTCAGTGATAAACGTCACTAAAACCTCGGATTCTTTTATTTCAGATAGTGACAAACGTAAAAGGGGGATAGACAAACGGTACTTCACTATCCTGACCTACGGTACTAGAATCAAAAAACTTACAACTCAAAATTCGGTCTGAAAAGTGAGAGGAAAAAGTGGGAGTAGTTCTCCGTCAGAACTAAAGTTAAACACGAAGTAGGTAGGACCGTAAAGCGTACTACATGAGACGTATAATCAATTTATTCGTCCTACTGTTGTATGTCGGAACTACTTGAGGAAAGGGTTAAACCTTGGTCAGATAACAAGGTACAGACCAAGATTGATAACGAAGAACTGGACGTATGTCCAAAGAGTCGTTCGTCTATTCCACCAGACCATAAGAGAAAAGAAAATCTGAAATGGTATCAAACAACACTAAGTGTGTGAGTTTCGGAAGTTACATCAGTCACTTCGTCTTCATCTACAAAAAGACCTTAAGGGAACGAAAAAACTACTAGGTCGACGACGACGACGAAGATTCAGTGAAGTCAGTACAGGCTGAGACACACTGGGGTATCTGCCGTCGGGTGGTCCGAAGGGACAGGGACCTTAAGAGATCCGTTCTTGTGACCTCACCCAACGGTAAAGGAAGAGGTTACGTGCTTTCACTTTTCACTTTCACTTCAGTGAGTCAGCACAGGTTGAGAATCGCTGGTGTACCTGGCGACGGATGGTCCGAGGAGGCAGGTACCCTAAAAGGTCCGTTCTCATGACCTCACCCCACGGTAACGGAAGAGGTACTACTAGGTCACCTACAACCGTTAAACTAGAGACCAAGGAGACGAAAAGGTCTTCCAGTGTATATATCTGGTGGTATCTCCTATATTGGAGACCTCTGACCGAAGAAACTCATACAGACTCTAAATATGTACAACGAAAAATACCCGTACAACATAAAGTAACTTACCTAGACGACGTCAAACAAAATGTAAGTGGACAACTTCCTATAAACCCAACAAACGTCAAAAACTACTAAAACTTATTCTAACACTGTCTAAATTTGTTCCCTCCCAATTACTCTCAAGTCATTCGACTACGTCCCTCCCAAGGCGGACCACGGATCGGAGGTAACAGTCACGAGTTACTCGAGAGATCCCCAATAGTGTACGTGTCTGAGATTCTCACACTTTACATGAGAGTTAAAATATCTTGGGAACCACAACGATTGTATTGAACGACTGACCTGATGGAACTATAATAACCATTACTGACCCAGAACCTAGGGAGAATTAGAAATCACTAACTACATCGTTCTCCTGTCTCGAGTACTAAAGAAGAATTAGAGTCCGGGAGACATTTCTCTTGAAGGTAGTGTCAACTGTAAAAGATCAAAAGACGGTACAGAAGACTCTTTTGTCATTGAAGAATGAGTCCCCTCTACCATAAAATAGTCCGTTCAAGTTCGGCAAGACTCTCTCTTCTTTTGTGGACATACAAGAACTAGTGACTGGAAACCACTTTTAATGACGACAAACGAAAAAAGAAATAATTTACCGTCTTTTTAAGATATCATCGTTAATCACCTTTACGAATTAAGTTTGATATAATTTTGGATAAAAACACAAAGATAATACAGTCCTACCGTCCAGTTTACTTAGAAACTTTCATACTGATCCCTAAAGGTACCTTTGGTCCATCCTTATTCCCTCCTTTGGGTCGAGACCCAGTAACCATGAAACGAGGGTGAGTGACCCCTGGGATCTCTTAGACAGACACCCACCGGAGAACGACACCGAGAGTCCCAAGTGTTCAGAGTTCGAGGTTTACGGAGAACGACGAGTTCCACCACGGTTACCTTCAACCCCACTGACAAGTATCGTTTGACTAGGGTCACTCATTACTATTTGACCTAATGTAAAAAACCAGGTACTTTACAAAGGTCAATGTAATAAAATACATTAGTGCATAGTGAGGTTCAATAGAGGTAAGATTTCCACTCCTTCGTCCAAGACTCTACACTCCCGTAAACGAGCTCAATTCTCCGTGTCAGTCCCGAACATGGTAGGTTGAGATTCTTGTCACCGGTAAAAAGGTCCGTTACAATCCACGGTCTTGGAGGAAGGGCCCAGAAGGGATAGGTGACACCGTCCAACCCACCAACCACTCTCATCCCGAAATGGAGACAGGAGTAGTCTCCGACACTACCTCTCACCCTGTGTCGAAATACATAAAGGTACTTTCCGAGTCCCCGGTCGTACCCTCTGGTTTCATGAAACACCCCTTTTTACGTGTAACGGAAAGAAGGTACCAAGGATTACAAAACGGACGACCTCACACCCTTCACAATCTGAGGGTCCGAGGAGACAGTCACCTTAGGAGAACCGTTCTTATGACCTCACCTATCGGTAAGGGAAGAGGTCCCCTAGAAGGGTTGGGTCCCTAACTTGGGTCCAGAGGACGTAACGTCCGTCTAAGAAATGGCAGACTCGGTGGTCCTTTGGGTGATCTCACACATCCAGGAGTAGTTAACGTTAGTACTTTCTGTGAGAGAATAACGTAGATAATTGTGTGGGAAGATGTCAAAAGAAGTTAATGTGATTAATAAAGGACAATACTCAAATAAGCGAAGACTCTAAAAAGGAGTGCTTCGAAGACGTTAAAACCAGAGTCAATATAATAATATTCTTGACCGGGAGGTCACCGCGTCATCTTACCGGCCCCCAACACAATAAAGTTAGAGAGAGTACTTCGTAGAAGATTAAAAACAACTGCTACCCTCTTGACCAACGACTAACTTCGACCTACCTGACGTACCCATAGGATACAGAAATTAATACCATTTTATTGTGACGTTAATAAAGGGTTGAAAGTGTCATAGAGGGAGTAAAGGAAAGATGAAGTTCGGAAGTCGAGTCGTAAAAAGGAGACCTCTGAAAGGACCGAGAGTACGAAGGAAAAGTAAGGGCGGTATTAGAGATTATAAGTTACCGATGGAATCTAGGTGTCACGTAGTCGACGGAGGAAAGACCGAAGAGTCAAAGAATAGAAGTAAGGATACGTAGGATGTGTATCGTTGTACTTATGAAAAAAAGCCGAAAATAAACCTAATCCAATGAAGGTAAGATTCCTCGGGTCTTATTGAGTTAATGGAGAACTTATTTTAATTTGGAGGATTAATATATGCGACTTCAGAAGTCGGACATTTGAGGAGGTGAATTACCGGGGGAACGGACGGGAGGAGGTGAACCCGTAGGATGAGGTCGAGGTATTCGGGTGACCGTAGGAATTCACGTATAAATATGGGTAGATAATTGGGTATTCGGAAACACGTAGGGTGGAGAGGACAAATGTCACGGAGGGGAGATGTAAGGACCATTTTATATTATCAGTAAACTGGTCCTTATATTAACCAAATTGAAACAAATTGAGTCACAAAGAGTTTAAAAAAAAAAATTGACACACTGTCAAAACGAATGTCCTACCGACAATTTTGACACGACCTCTCGAAGTCAGAGGAGAAACGAGGAGGTCCAGACGGGAGTTGTGAGGAAGTGAGACCAACCACGATGTTCCCTCCGACTGGACATACTTTTATAGTTGTCCGGGGGGAACTGGAGAGAGTACCAATGTCACTTAGCTCTACAATGACTTCCATAACGTATCTACACCGATTGAAGATATTAGGTACGTGAAATTCATTTCGTCTAATGAAAGGTATCACACCCACCCGGAGTGGGTTAGTCGACTTCCGGAATTCTCGTTTGTAACTCCAAAGGACTTCTTCCAAAACCATAATTGGTGTGGGGGTAGGGGGCTGGGGTTGGTGTACTCGGTTAAAGAATTTTAATCAGAGACAAAGACGAAGAGACCTCTTGGGACTAACTATTTATGGAACTACAGACCCAAACGAACCGGTTATTCCGGGTGGATATACACTAATCTCCCTCCTTCCTCTTATCTCAATCCCACAAATAAGAGACCCAGAGTGATACGACACAGTGAATGTCAACCGACACAGACACCTGTCTTCAGGGTTAAGGATAGACCTTGGAAGAGGGATCCCGACAAAGGGAGAGTCATTTAGTAAGGTGTCAGAAAGGGGATCCCTACCAAAGGGATGTAAAGAGGGGGTAGAGACACTGATCGGGTAACAATTTGAAAGGAGGTTAACGGGTTAAACTTCATGGTAAACAAAGGACTGTATTGGAACTGACTACAGACTACTCTGATCACAAGGTTACTTGAATGAAACCCTTTGATACGAAAGTAAAGTTGAAAAAAAAAGAATCCCACCGTTTCAACATCCCAAGTGACAAGGGGTTTTGTCGGACCTCCTTTGGTCCTCTCTGAACTATCTTTTTCTCTAAGTACTCAATCTTTGACTTAGTACCTACCCAAATCAAGTCGACCTCCCTTCCACCCGGACCACTGTCTCACTTTTGATTGCAAACACCTGAGTTGTTAATATTTTATGAAGACGTGTAAAATAGAACAAACTAGGAGAGTTGTTAGGGTACTCCACCGTTAATAGGGCACAGTGTCCACTAGTTCCTCTACTCGTTTATTCGTCCTACATGACCCGCTACACCCTCTTTAGACAGATTAATTTCACCTCTCAAGAAGTACTTTTCACCCCTCTTCATTCCAAAGGTCTCCAGTCCGTCCCGGTTTAATACGTACTAGGACTCCCATCTCCACTCCTTGGAGTAAATTACATTCTCCGACGTCTCTCGAAAACTTCCTAATAAAATTTTTAAATTTAACTGACATACTTATTATGTACAAGTACCATCTTATAAATTCTTTCATTTCACATTTCTTCTTTTATTTGGAGTGAGTATTAAAATAGTGGTCCACTACAGGAGCAAAATAGGAGAATTTCGAACTTTAAACAGTCGTAAGTATCGTAACATGTACAGAATAGACAGGCTGTCAAAGAGTTGACACCGTGATAACTGTCCTATTAAGAAACAGTACCCCCCTCTCCCAATATCCGATAAATCGTCGTAGGGACCGAAGTTGAGTGATCGATGGTCATCACGGGGAGGTGGTCGAAACCACTGGTTTTTACTGAGGTCTGCACCGGTTTACAGGGAACCATCCGTCTCAACTCTTAGAGACTAAATTGAAATATAACACTTACAAAAGAGGGTATAGTAATTATTGGTATGTTTTTAGGTACGTTATATATATATATATATGTGGTATGAAGTAAATGAGTACCGTAAAAACAACCTACAAATCAGACAATATATTTACATGTATATACATAATTTTTATACATAATAAAAGTAGTACTTCTCGTGTCACTACTCACAGGAACGTATATTTAGAAATCAACTTAGAGACTAATAGAGGAATCCTGGTAAAGGATTCTCGTAAAGACTCAGTTTCCTGTCCTTGTAAAGTCCTGAGGACCATATAAAAGGACCTCTTCATGGAAGGTCTTACCAACAGGTTTATCTGTCTGGGTGATTCGAGACTACTACTCACAAGGGCAGAATGGTTGGGAGTGTTCGTGACGTTTAATAGTAATCTTTGTGATACAAGTGTCCATTTTATTATTATTATAGGACTATAAAATTAAACGGGAAAGACTAGGAGCCCTTTCAAAAGAGTACACAACGAATCTTTAAACAACTGAAAGAGAATGTATAATCAACAAAAAATAAACAAACGAAAATTTAAAACAAATGAAGGAGAATGGATAAAACACTTCACAACTGATAAAGTCAGTAATACTTCCGTCTCAAATCTTTGTGTGGTCGACCGAACACAAATCCCCCTGATATGACTAAAATTGAAAAAAGGAGTTCACAGAACAAAAGAGTTAAAAGTCGAATCTAAGTCAAGGGATGGTACAGTCTCTCAGTAAGTTGAAACACTTCCTTTAGACAGAGGAAGGAATTTTTTCCGTACCTCTTTTTCTTTCTTTTACTGAAAGTTATCCGAAAAGTTAAAAGATCAAATGTTGGAGTTTCAGCCTAAAATACATCGACTCAGGTGGCCACAAAAGAGTAATCATAATATTTTATCCAACAATGAGAGATAACACGAGAGGGTCCCTACATTTTGATTTCACCTTTAGGTCAGGTCGAGAAGGGGGTTGATGAAGACATTAGAGTCCGTTTAACGAAGGACAAAGATTTGGATTGAGAAGAGTAAACATTTTATTGTACTACTCTCTTCTACTAGAGAGTCCCGGAAATCTTAAGATATATAAACACAAGTACACTGCCTTTCTCCTCTTTGTTGAGTTCATCGTTGTTGAACCCCGGGACCACAGAACAAAACCCACCGCTCCTCCTACTCTAAGATTTTATTAAACTTTACCTTTTTATACTGTGAACATACACAGAAGGTCAGTAAATTACTTGAAACAAAGGAAGATAATACGAGATCGGGAAAACAAGTGGTTATCGTTCTTAAAAGGATTTCACGACTTACGACTTTCTCCATCTTACATCTACAAATATATCCCGACAACTACTCCGTCCTTTTCAGTGCTTTAACCGGAATGGACACTATATATAATAACAATAATATCTACAATAATTATATACATTATTTATGTATATTTTAGATGGGTAAGTATATAGACGAACAACTTACAGAAGAGGTGTCCTTACGTCCAAGATACTCAGTCTCTGGAACAGGTAGAACAGGAAGAACCCTAGGAATCATAGATTCTGTCACGGGTCGAGACCATGGACGAGTTATCCATTCACTTCTTGTCTACGTATTCACTTATTTATTCCGACAGTGGATAGCTTCTCTGTCCTTTATTCACAACCGTTCCTATATCTCCTTTCCCTTGGGAATACGAAACAACCACTCTTACATTTAACCACGTCAGTGACACCTTTTGTCATACCTTCGGGGACCTTTTTTTATCTTGATCGTGTACTGGGTCATTAGGGTGAATACCTATATTTATGTTTTCTTGCCTCTAGTGACAGAACTCCTCTATGGACACGGGTGAACAAGTGACCTCGTAATAAATGTCATCGGTTCGATACCTTCGTTGGGTTCACAGGTAACTACCTATTCGTCCATTCCTTTTACGCTACATATATATGTGTTACATTGTAATAAGAAAGTACTTTTTCTTCCTTTAAGACGGTGAACGTTGTTGTTACCACTTTGACCTCCTGTAATATGGTTCACTTTATTTGGTCTGTCTTTCTATCTACGACATACCATAGTGAATATACACTTTACATTTTTTGTTTTTTGAGTGTCTTTGTCAAGTCGGTACCAACGGTCTCCGAGCCCCAACTCCCTTTACTTCTCTATGACCAGTTTCCCATGTTTGAAATTTAGTATTCTATTCATTTAAGACTCCTAGATTACAGATCGTACTACTGATATCAATTAGACATAACAGATAAACTCAAGATGATTCTCTTATCTAGAATCGTAAGAATTCTTCTTTACACCCCTTCATTGGTACTTTCCACTATCTACATAATTACTTGAACTAGTACAATTAGTAAAGTGTCATATACACATGTAGTTTAGTAGTGTAACATGTGACATGTATATAATGTTAAAAAACAATTAATGTAGAGTGATGTCGACCTTTTTTATTTACTTACACATTTGACCGATAACCACGTCGTACATGTTTATTTTCAATACTTTTGTTGAAAGTTGAAGTCGAAGAAGAGGTAGTCCCCAACCCAGTACTTGAACCTAATGACACAATAACCTACCAAACGAAACCTTTGGTTCTAGCAACACAGTAAAAACTCTGACGTGGGTTCATGACGTAAAGCCTGAAAGAACAACTGGTCCTCCCTATAAGGTAAAGAAGAGTTCCTGAGAACGAGTGTCATCAAGATGATGACAGCATTGAAACGGTCAGTAAAAGTTTACCCGTTAGTCTCACATACCCGTCAGTTTATTTATGAGTTTTCCTCATTCTGTTTCCCCCCTTAGTTAAACTTAACGTGCAAAAGAGTCTCTGTTTGAAAAAGTCAGGGATTTGTTCAATACAACGACGACGACGATTCAGCGAAGTCAGCACAGGCTGAGACACACTGGGGTATCTACCGTCGGGTGGTCAAGGGGGCAGGGACCCTAAGAGGTCCGTTCTTGTGACCTCAACCAACGGTAAAGGAAGAGGTTACGTACTTTCACTTTTCACTTTCCCTTCAACGAGTCAACACGGGCTGAGAAACTCTGGGGTACCTGACGTCGGATGGTCCGAGGAGGCAGGTACCCTAAAAGGTCCGTTCTCATGACCTCACCCCACGGTAACGGAAGAGACTTTGTTCAATACAATGATGAAGAATTTTACTTAACGGTTAAGGGGATAATTAATTTTCCGTCAAATTTAGTAAATTATTCTTGAGTATTACACGTAAACCGTCACTCGAATATGAAATTCCAAAAAAAAGAAGTCTTTCGTAAGGAAATCGGATAAGACTTCAAGATTACTGATGTCACTGATCCAGATTAATCAAACACCGGCTACGATCACCCAACGGCCGATGTGAGTAAAAGAAAGGAGACTCGGGGGTGTCGAAGGATAACCGAGTCTGTCATTTCTTAGATGGACGTCACGTCCTCTGGACCCAAGTTAGGAACTCAGTCCTTCTAGGGGACCTTTCCCTTACCTTAGGGGACCTCTCCCTTATGGGAAAGGTCATAAGGACTGACCTCTTAGGGTACCTACCTCCTCGGACCGTCCGATGTCAGGTACCCCAGTGTTTCTCCACCTGTACTGAGTCACTGATTGTGAGTCCGGGTACCGACCTGATGTAAAGGATCGAAGGGAACGTCAATCTATCAAATCACACTGACACACGAGCAGACACCTTACATCCACCTTCGATACATCCGGTGAGAATCCAAATAAAAAGAACAAGTCAGTGAGTCAGTACAGGTAAGAAACACTGGAGTACCTGACGTCGTGTGGTCCGGAGGGACGGGAAGTGGTAGAGGGCCTCGAACGAGTTTAAGTACAAGTAACTCAGTCATTACGATAGATCGGTAGAACGGGAGACAGTAGGGGAAGAGGAGAACGGAAGTTAGAAAGGTTCGTAGTCCCAGAAACGGTTACTCAGTCAAGAAGCGTAGTCCACCGGTTTCATAACCTCGAAGCGGAGTCGTAGTTAGGAAGGTCACTTATAAGTTCTAACTAAAGGAAATACTAACTGACCGACCTAGAGGTTCCCTAGGAGTTCTCAGAAGAGGTTGTGGTGTCAAGTTTTCGTAGTTAATGAATCGCGAGTCGGAAGGAATACCAGGTTGAGAGTGTAGGTATGTACTGATGACCTTTTTGGTATCGAAACTAATCTACCTGGAAACAACTATTTCATTACAGAGACGAAAAATTATACGACAGATCCAAAAAGTACTGAAAAAAAAGGTTCTTCGTGAAAATTAAAGTACCGACGTCAGTGGTAGACGTCACTAAAACAAAGGGGTAGATAAACGGTACTTCACTACCCTGGTCTACGGGTAGTCAATCAGTCAATCCAAACTGAGTAATGTTGAAAGGTACACCAGACACTTCTGTCGTTTCAGAATCAGACGGACTCAAAGACCCTATAAGACACCTCGTCTCTGGGTGGTGTGTAGGGGTCAGAGGTCGGTTGACCCGAACTAAACGTTGTCGTTAGTCGAAACTACCAAATTTGGGGACGCTAAAGACCCGTTGATCGTAAGGGATTGAGTACATGTTCTATCTCATTGTGAGATCTTGTCTTCGTTGTCTTTACACCTTGTTCGTTGTCCTTACCTTTAACACTACTAGTAATGTTAGAACTTTTAGCTTTGCTGTCTTCATACTTCCGTACGACCTGGAGAGGGTAACATCACTAGACTTGGTTAGGTAAAAACTTTGTAATACGTTGTACGATCCTTCATTAATTTCATCCCGACGTTATTTTTGGTTGTTTTTGTTATTGGTCTGATATTTTGTAAAGACAAATTTCGTGTAAGTAATTACTTCTTCCTGTGAATGGATAAATATTAAATCACTGTTTCCCAAAATAACGAAAAAAACGAATGATACTATCGAATAATTTTCACCACTCACACCCCTCTCGCTTCTCTTTCTTTCCTCCCGACATTCCCCTATCGATGACCGAAAGAGGTCGACTGAAAAGACTAAATCCTAAACTAGGTTTATTTCAACGTACCCGATACACCCGACACTGGTGAGTCCTTTCCCCGTGACACGACCGGGTCCCGTTTATAGGATTGGAAATGTTTTTCTTGGGAACGCCTGAAATCTCACTCTTTAGAAGGAACTCGCAGTATTTCTACCTTATATCATCCTTCCTTACTCTTTAAATTAGTCGTCCTACTAGATTGTAGTTTGGAACAAGGGGTTTCGATAGTCCGTTTTTTCTATCTCTCCCCTTTTATTTTTCTAGAAACCACGACTCACCTTTAACTCGTAGAGAAGTCGGAGAGAATACTACGGAAAAAATTATGTTAACGTAATCTGTCGGGACACCCTCATATTTAGTATGTAAATATTGATGTCAGTGTTATATTGAAATCAGGTTTGGTCCTGATTACACTTTCCCCCTTCCAGATTCTATTTATAAATAAATGACTATTTACTAAACCAAAATAATATGGTTACCTAGATTTTTATCAAATTAATCCTTATTTTAGTTTTGATTTTCATTATGTACACACATATATAATGTCATTTTACATTTGTAAAAATGTAACTATTTAAACTACAATTTTTATTTTTAATAACATGTATGAATGTGTAAATTTTTTAACTCCATATTGACTGTATATTGTAATAAAAGTCCATATATTTATCAAATTATAAACATTAAATATATAAAAATGATCTAAGGATCGACAGAAAGTTGACTGTCACACAGTGACTACAAATAGATTTCTTACAGAAAATTATACCAAAATAACGAAAATTAGTAAAATTTATTTTAACATTAAAAGAAATTTCAACGTAAAAACACCAACTATTAAACTTTAACAACTGTGTGGTTAGCTGATAGAAATCTGGTATTATAAAAATCAACGTTTAAATGGGAAAAGTATCTAAGACTTGTTTAAGACGATTACCGTCTAGGAGAGTAGAGATACGAATTACAACAACAAGTCAGCGAGCCAGTACACGTTGAGAAATACTGGGGTACTTGACGTCGTACGGTCCGAAGGGACAGGAAGTGGTAGAGGATCTCGAACGAGTTTGAGTACAGGTAACTCAGTCACTTCGGTAGGTTGGTAGAGCAGGAGACAGCAAGGGAAGAGGACGGAAGTCAGAAAGGTTCGTAGTCCCAGAAAAGGTTACTCAGTCAAGAAACGTAGTCCACCGGTTTCATAATCTCGAGGTCGGAGTCGTAGTCAGGAAGGTTACTTATAAGTCCCAACTAAAGGAAATCCTACCTGACTAACCTAAAGGAACGACAGGTTCCCTGAGAGTTCTCAGAAGAGGTCGTGGTGTCGAGTTTTCGTAGGAAAGAAGTCGTGAGTCGGAAGGAATACCAGGTGGAGAGTGTTGGTATGTACTGATGACCTTTTTGGTATCGAAACTGATATGACTGGAAACAGCTATTTCATTACAGAGACGAAAAATTATACGGTAGATCCAACCAGTATCGAAAAGAAAGTTCTTCGTTCACAGAAAATTAAAGTACCGACGTCAGTGGTAGACGTCACTAAAATCTCGGGTTCTTTTATTTCAGACAGTGACAAAGGTAACAAAGGGGTAGATAAATTGTACTTCACTACCCTGACCTACGGTACTAGAAGCAAAAAACTTACACCTCAAAATTCGGTCGAAAAAGTGAGAGAGGAAAGTGGAAGTATTTCTCCGAGAAGTCAAGGAGAAACTAAAGACGGTAATTCAACCACAGTAGACGTATAGACTCCAATAACTATAAAGAGGGTCGTTAGAACTAAGGTCAAACACGAAGTAGGTCGGACCGAAAAGTGTATCCATGAGACGTATATTCAATTTATTCGTCCCACTGTTATATGTCGGAACTGGATGAGGAAAGAGTTAAAACTTAGTCGGACAAGAAGTACAGGTCAAAACTGACAACGAAGAACTGGACGTATGTTCAAAAAGTCCTCCGTCCATTCAACCAGACGATAAGGGTAGATAACTTCTTAAAAGGTGTGAAACAACACTAGGTGTGTCAGTTTCCGAAACCACATCAGTTATTTCGTTTCTATCTAAAAAAAAAAAAACGTTGAGGGAACGAAAAGATACTAGGTTTTCTATAACCGTTAAACTGGAGACTAAAGAGACGGAAAAGATTTAGGTCGAACTTGTAGACCTTAAAGAGTCAAGTACATAACAATTTCGGACTGAACCTCTTAAAACTCGTGATGAAACGATCACCCATTTTACTTACGTTAACACACCGTCAAACTTGTAAGAAACCGTAACGGGAAGAAACCCTAACCTTACTTTTGACAAGAAAAGGTCAGGACACCGGTGACGACACAAAAGGTATAAACGACCGTATAACTCACGTTGTGAAATTGTCGTAGTAGGAAATCCTAAACTTTATCGAGTCGACCTTAAGGTAGTCGAGGTGATCGAAAAAAGAATCACTACGAAGGATTCTCCTGAACTGAAGTGTGAGGTTCTATAGACCGAGATCCACTCACTATTATGGTAACACCAATAGATCCAGTAATTCTAACAAAAACATATCATGAAGACACATAAAAACGGTGGAGAAGAATTATAGAAGACGAAGACAATGCAGGTGTGGTAAAGACAGGAAATAACACGGGTAGAAACGTACTTTATAAGGGAAAAATAGAGATTAAAAGAACTTCTCTAGAGATCAGAAAGGGTAAGATAACAAAGGGAGATAAAGAAACGTAACAAGTGAATCCTCCCGAAAGAATAGAGAGGAACCATAAGAAATTTCTTGAGACGTAAGTCTACCCGTATAGAAAGGAAAAGAGGAAACGGAAAGTGAAGAAAAGAGTTGATAAACATTCCGGAGGAGTCTCTTGGTAAAACGGAAAAACGTAAAGAAAAAGAACCCCTACCAAAACCAGTGGCAGAGGACATGTTACAGTTCATGAAGACAGGTATCAAGAAGTCCGTAAGGCAGATAGTCTAGATTAGAGGACTTAGACAATGAAAGTAAAATATTAACATTCCCTAAACTAAATCCAGTATGGAAATACCGGATCACCAAAAGGATGAAAGAAGTTAAATTCAGACTTAAAACGTTACTCCTTAAGTACCAGGGTTGGTGTCAGTCAAGGACCAGAACAAAAAAACGACTGATATATCTCGAAGAGGTAGAAACCGGTGTTTCTTATATTAGTCAGACTAAAACCATAACTGGCAGACCACTACAGGTGTACATCTCAGTAGAGGACACAACAACCTTCTCCCACAAACGATACTGGTCACACAAGAGAACCGTTTTGAGACAATCGGAAACGGGACGAAGTAAAATGTGAGGTTACGGTCTGAGATACAAATACCTATAATTTTACATATTCATAAATACGGGTACATCAAAATAAAATTCGTCCATAATAATAAAACGAAGGTCCATAGAAGTTGTTTATAAAATGTCTGTTTTGAATTGGGGGAGGGTTTAACAGAGAAAAATTACTAAGAAAACCTATATTACTTTAAATCCACGTTTTAATATTCTAAGTAGTTAAACTTAAGTAAATCACTTCTTATATAACTAAATGGGTTAATTACTATCCTCACGATAGATTTCGAAGAAGGATTCGTTCTATGCGGTTTATGTTATTGTGAGTTTCAATTTAGTGTACGTACTAGACTCCAGAGTAGTAAATAAAACAAACAAAAAAGAGAACGTAAACATACCTATACAAAATTACTGAAGACAAATGTCCGAAACAAAGTTAGTGATGTCACAACTTTCGGTCTATAAAAATAAGAGGTAGACAACTTATGAACTGATTTCTAAAAGTCATCTAAAACCTTTTTTACATTGGTATTAAATCTCTCGAGACACGTGTGAGTGTTTTTAGGATACGGTACCCTTCTGAATTTTCAAGGTTGTCAAGACTTTAGACCACTTACTCCCATCGTTTCT
The DNA here is from genome assembly GCA_006410555.1 of Capra ibex. NCBI lineage: Eukaryota > Metazoa > Chordata > Mammalia > Artiodactyla > Bovidae > Capra > Capra ibex. Next base: position 6,308 of record SJYO01040301.1, on the reverse strand, counting down.
TTCTTTCGTACATAACGGTACTACTAACGATAATAAAAAGAGTAAGTTGTGAGACAGTGTTTTTAAAACATTAAGTCAATGAAACACATAAATATCTGTGTATTAACTTTAAAACTATCGATGTTGAAGATAAAACCAACCATCTTATGACGACGAACAAACTCGTACTAGTCTAGTACTCATTACATACGTCGTTTGGTTAAGGTTCTTGAATAAAAAAGGGTATCCAAATTTTTTTTAATTAAATAAAATTAACCTCCGATTAACTAAATGTTATAGTACCACCAAAAACGGTATGTAACCGTACTTAGTCGGTGACCACATGTACACAGGGTGGTAGGACTTGGGGAGAGGGTGGAGAGAGGGGTGGGGTAGGACTCTCCCATTGTCCGTCCTTCCGGCCACCAGAGGTTTACCTCCTTTATCCGACGTTCACAGTCTGTAAAAATAGAGAGAATTCGCCGTCCTCCTTTGTTTGATCACTTAAAAAAAAGGAAGAGATGTATAAATCGTAGTGACTGAGCTACCTGTACTTAGACTCACTTGAGGCCCTCAACCACTACCTGTCCCTCCGGACCGTACGACGCTCAGTACCCCAACGTTTCTCAACCTGTGTTGACTCACTGACTTGACTTACCTTGACTATGTTTAAATTTTCCAAAGACAATTTTATGACACGACGGTATTACTGTGGACCAGAGTGGACTTCAATTGATACGAGTTTGGAACTCAATTGATTACGTAAAAAGATTACCTTTACAAACAGAATTCGATACAATTACATGATACGTAAATGAACTTCTGAGCCAAACGGATCATCCGAGTCTTGGATGAACTGTTTGATGATACAATATGAATCTATAACAAGGGGATTAGATACATTTGTTTTGATAAACATACCATTAGACGGGAAGACATTCTAAGTTCAGTTAGTAAAATACCGGGCCCTACTTAGCAGACCACGGTTCTAATAGGGTTTTACGTAGAATACCCACTCCCCGGACCACGGTAAGACTCAAAATTCTGTAAGGAAAGAAAGTAATCGTCTGACGATCACTGATATATTGTAGGTCGACTTCTGATCGTCCCCCCATGAGAAAGACGGGGGAAGACTACGGATACAGTCTTCGAAAGAGATAGAGGAAATATGAAATTATTTTGAAATAATGTGTTTTCGAGACTCGTTAGTTCGGAGCAGAGACCGGGGCCTAACTTAAGAGGAGGCCTCCGGTTCTTAGGGCCTCAGAAAAGCACCCAGTCGTTGTTGGAAAGTCAGGGAAACCCAACAAGGTCTCGTGGTCGAAACTCACGGGACGAAGCACGTAGTTTGAACGTGACCTGTACACAAAATGTATACGATTATATGTACAAAGTCACGATAAGAGAGTATAGTAGGATGGGAGCGTAAGAGGGTGTGTCAAGTTTTCAGACAAGAAATGTATACACAGAGAAAACGACAGAACGTATATCCCAGCAACAATGGCAGAAAGATTTAAGGTATATATACACAATCATATGACATAACCATAAAGAGAAAGACTGAATGAAGTGAGACATATTATACGAAGTCAAAGTAGGTGGAGTAATCTTGACTGGGTCTACGTAAGAAAAAATACGACTCATTATAAGGTAACACATATACATGGTGTTGAAGGAATAGGTAAACAGACGACTACCTATAGATCCAACGAAGGTACAGGATTGATAACATTTGTCACGACGTTACTTGTGACCCCATGTACACAGAGAAAGTTAAGACCAAAGAAGTCACATATACGGTCGTCACCCTAACGACCCAACATACCATCAAGATAGCGGTCCAAAATTTCCTTAGAGGTGTGACAAGACGTATCACCGACATGATCAAACGTAAGGGTGGTTGTCACATTCTCCCAAGGGAAAAGAGGTGTGGGAGAGGTCGTAAATAACAAACATCTGAAAAACTACCGTCGGTAGGACTGGTCACACTCTACCATGGAGTAACACCAAAACTAAACACACAGAGACTATTACTCACTACAACTCGTAGAAAAGTAGACAAACAATCGGTAGACATACATAAGAAACCTCTTTACAGACAACTCGAGAAACCGGGTAAAAAACTGACCCAACAAATGAAAAGACCATAACTCGACGTACTCGACGAACATATAAAAACTCTAAGAAACAGTCAACGAAGTAAACGATAATAAAAGAGGGTAAGACTTCCGACGGAAAAGTGGAACGAATATCAAAGGAAGTAACACGTTTTCGAAAATTCAAATTAATCCAGGGTAAACAAATAAAAAAGAAAATAAAGGTAATGAGAACCTCCACCCACCCAGTATCTCCTAGAACGACACTAATACAGTCTCTCACAAGACGGATACAAAAGGAGATTCTCAAAATATCAAAGACCAAAATGTAAATCCAGAAATTAGTTAAAACTCAAATAAAAACACATACCACAATCTTTCACAAGATCAAAGTAAGAAAAATGTCTACCAACTGATCAAAAGGGTCGACGACGACGACGACGATTCAGTGAAGTCAGCACAGACTGAGACACGCTGGGGTGTCTGACGTCGGGTGGTCCGAGGGGACAGGGACCCCAAGAGGTCCGTTCTAGTGACCTCACCCAACGGTAAAGGAAGAGGTTACGTACTTTCACTTTTCACTTTCACTTCAGCGAGTCAGTACAGACTTAGAAGTGCTGTGGTACCTGACGTCGGATGGTCCGAGGAGACGGGTACCCTAAAAGGTCCGTTCTCATGACCTCACCCCACGGTAACGGAAGAGGCTCAAAAGGGTCGTGGTAAACAATTTCTCTAACAAAAAAGGAGGTAACATATGAAAACGGAGGAAACAGTTTCTATTCCACAGGTATCCACGTACCTAAATAGAGACTCGAAAGATAAAACAAGGTAACTAGATATAAAGACAGAAAAACGGTCATGGTATGACAAAACTACTTACATCGAAACATCATATCAGACTTCAGTCCGTCCAACTAAAGAGGTCAAGGTAAAAAGAAAAAGTTCTAACGAAACCGATAAACTTCAAAAACACAAACGTATTTTTAACACTTTAATAAACAAAACCAAGACACTTTTTATGGTAACCATCGAACTATTCCCTAACACAACTTAGATATCTAACCCATCAATTGAGCAAAAGTTAACCCATCAATTGAGCAAAAGTGATATGACTAAGAAGGGTAGGTGTTTGTACCGTATAAAGAGGTAAATAAACACAGTAGAAACTAAAGAAAGTAGTCACAAAATATCAAAAGATATATATCCAGAAAACAAAGAAATCCATCTAAATAAGGATTCATAAGAAAAACAACGTCACCACTTACCTTAGAAAGTAATTAAAGAGAAAGACAAAAGAATAACAATCACATATCCATACGTTCCCTAAAAACACATAATTAAAATGTAGGACGTTGAAATGATATAAGTAACTAATCGAGATCATTAAAAGACCACCGTAGAAATCCCAAAAGATACATCTTCTAGTACCGTAGACGTCTGTCACTCTCAAAATGAAGAAAAGGTTAGACCTAAGGAAAATAAAGAAAAAGAAGAGACTAAAGGTATCGATCCTGAAGGTTTTGATACAACTTATCATCACCACTCTTACCAGTAGGAATAGAACAAGGACTAAAATCTCCTTTACGAAAGTTAAAAACTGGTAACTCCTATCAATCACAAACGACACCCAAACAGTATATACCGAAAATAATACCACTCCATACAATGAGGAACCTTCTTCTCAATACTGGTTGGATCTATCGTATAAGTTTTCGTCTCTGTAATAAAACGGCTGATTCCAGACAGATCAGTTCCGATACCAAAAAGGACACCAGTACATACCTACACTCTCAACCTAACACTTCTTCCGACTCACGGTTTCTTAACTACGAAAACTTGACACCACAACCTCTTCTGAGAGCTCTCAGGGAACCTGACGTTCCTCTAGGTTGGTTAGGTAAGACATCCTCTAGTCGGGACCCTAAAGAAACCTTCCTTACTACGATTTCGACTTTGAGGTCATGAAACCGGTGGAGTACACTTCTCAACTCAGTAACCTTTTCTGAGACTACGACCCTCCCTAACCCCCGTCCTCCTCTTCCCTTACTGTCTCCTACTCTACCGACCTACCGTAGTGCTTGAGCTACCTGCACTCAGACTCACTTGAGGTCCTCAACCACTACCTGTCCCTCCGGATCGCACGACGCTAAGTACCCCAGTGTTTCTCAGTCTGTACTGACTCGTCGACTTGACTTGACTACAAGGAAGAACGGACGAAATACCTCTCAAAAAAAAAAAGAAAAAGATAGTATTTACCTACAACTTAAAACAGTTTCCGAAAGAGACGTAGATAACTCTAGTAGTATACCAAAAATAGAAAGTCAAACAATTATACCTCATAGTGTAGCTAACTAAACACTTATGATTTCTTAGGAACGTAGGGACCCTATTTCGGGTGAACCAGTACTACATACGAGAAAAATTATACAACAACCTAAGACAAACGATATTAAAACAACTCCTCAACACGTAGATACAAGTAGTCACTATAACCGGACATCAAAAGGAAAACACACACCGCAGAAACAGACCAAAACGATAATCCCACTACCACCGAAGTATCTTACTCAAACCCTCGAATGGAAGGATACGTTAAAAGGTCTTCTCAAACTCATCCTATCCACAAACCAGTCAGCCAAGTCAACGAGTCAGTACAGGCTGAGAAACACTGGGGTACTTAGCGTCGTACGGTCCGGAGGGACAGGTAGTGGTTGAGGACCTCAAGTGAGTCTGAGTGCAGGTAACTCAGTCACTACGGTAGGTCGGTAGAGTAGGAGTCAGCAGAGGAAGAGGAGGACGGGGGTTAGGGAGGGTCGTAGTCTCAGAAAAGGTTACTCAGTTGAGAAGTGTACTCCACCGGTTTCATGACCTCAAAGTCGAAATCGTGGTAAGGAAGGTTTCTTTAGGGACCCAACTAGAGGAAATCTTACCTGACCAACTTAGAGGAACATCAGGTTCCCTGAGAGTTCTCAGAAGAGGTTGTGGTGTCAAGTTTTCGTAGTTAAGAAGTAGTGAGTCGGAAGAAGTGTCAGGTTGAGAGTGTAGATATGTACTGATGACCTTTTTGGTATCGGGAACTGATCTGCCTGGAATCAGCCGTTTCATTACAGAGACGAAAACTTATACGATAGATCCAACCAGTATTGAAAAGAAGATTCCTCACTCGCAGAAAATTAAAGTACCGACGTTAGTGGTAGACGTCACTAAAACCTCGGGGGGTTTTTTTTCAGACTGTGACAAAGGTGACAAAGGTGTAGATAAAGGGTACCTCACTACCCTGGCCTACGGTACTAGAACCAAAAGACTTACAACTCGAAATTCGGTTGAAAAAGTGAGAGGAGAAAGTGAAAGTAGTTCTCCGAAAAAGCAAGGAGAAGTGAAAGACGGTATTCCCACCACAGTAGACGTATAGACTCCAATAACTATAAAGAGGGCCGTTAGAACTAAGGTCGAACACAAAGAAGGTCGGGTCGTAAAGAGTACTACATGAGACGTATATTTAATTTATTCGTTCCATTGTTATATGTCGGAACTACAGGAGGAAAAGGATAAAACTTGGTCAGACAACAAGGTACAGGTCAAGATCGACAACGGAGAACTGGACGTATATCCAAAGAGTTCTCCGTCCAGTCCACCAGACCATAAGCGTAGAGAACTTCTTAAAAGGTGTCAAATAACACTAGGTGTGTCAGTTTCCGAAACCGTCTCAGTTATTTCCTCTTTATCTACAAAGAGACCTTGAGAAAACGAAAAAGCTACTAGGTCGGTTACAACCGTTAATCTAGAGACCAAGGAGACGGAAAAGATTTTGGTCGAACTTGTAGTCCTTCAAGTGCCAAGTACATAACGACTTCGGTCCGTACCTCTTAAAACTCGTAATCAAATGATCGCACACTCTACTCACGTTAACACACCAGCAAATTCGTGAGAAACCGTAACGGAAAGAAGACCTAACCTTACTTTTGACTGGAAAAGGTCAGGACACCGGTGACGACTCAAAAGGTTTAAACGACCGTATAACTCACGTCGTGAAAGTGTCGTAGTAGAAAGTCCTAAACTTTATCGAGCTGACCTTAAGGTAGTGGAGGTGATTGAAACAAGCATCACTACGAAAGATTCCGGGTGTACTGAAGTGTAAGGTCCTACAGACCGAGATCCACTCACTAGTGTGGTAGCACTAATAGAACCAACACTTCTAGAAAAAACATGTCAAGAAGACACATAAGAACGGTG